>CM064549.1:16455293-16758233 GCA_032716605.1 Paralithodes platypus
CTAAGAGGGTGTACAAGAGCGAGGTGGAGGGACAGAGAGGGAGAGGTAGACCGAATATGAGGTGGAAGGATGGAGTGAGGAAGTACATGAACGAGGGCGGTGCTGGTTGGGGGGAGGGGCGTCGACTGACTGGGGACAGAGGTGCATGGGGGCGGTTCGTTCGCGACCACCCCTTCGGGGATCACGGCGTCAGGCAATAGATAGATAGATAGAATACCATAAGCCTTGATAAAATTAGGTAGAGGTGTGAGTAGCATGATAACGCGCTATAGGCAACTTGCTCTCTCTCTCTCTCTCTCTCTCTCTCTCTCTCTCTCTCGCTATTGGAACATAAGCACAAACCGTTTGTCGGTTGTATATCTAATTTACTTTGAAACATTTTATATATATATATATATATATATATATATATATATATATATATATATATATATATATATATATATATATATATATATATATATATATATATATATATATATATATATATATATACACACACAGTATTACAGTAAATGAAGCAAGCTTTTATACCTATTTATCTTTGCTATAATCATTGTATGTTTTAGTCTGAAGTTTTACAGTTATAGCAAACTGGGTCGACCGTGATTATATTTTCACACTACACTATTTGTATTTGCAGTGCAGTTCCTTGATTTTGTAAAATAAATACAACCATATTGTTTTAGACATAATTGTATGTAACTGACAGCAGCCCTTTCTCTGTATCATTCTACTTTCTCTATCATACTTTCAAAGCCATAGGTGGATGCAGCAAACTCACTGGCTCTCATGTTCCCGATTTTGACTCCTCTAAATTCTCCACATTATGGCTCAAATTATCCTGTCATTCTCATACTAAATACTTTTGTATTGCCTATCTTTCCCTTAACTCTACTGACTTTCCCAAATTCTTTGAGTATCTAAACTCTTTACTGGAACACATCCGAGCCATCTCTCCTTTTTCAAAAATCACCATCTTAGGAGAATTTAACGTTCACCACCACCAATTGCTCTCCTCTCATTCCACTGACCAACCTGGTGAACAATCTATATCTTTTTTATCCTAAATTACCTACAGTAGAGCAGTTGGTTCAGCAACCCCCCCGTATCCCAGATAGCTTCGGAGATTGGCCTAACATTCTTGACTTGTTTCTAACTTCTAACCCTTCCTCTTATACTGTCGATCTTTTCCCTCATTTGGGCTCCTCTTACCTATCTCTCTTACCTGTCCTATCTCTCCAGCACGGCCACCCGATTGAACCAATCTAGCCAGCCGGCGGAAATTGTAGCACTTTGGCACTACCGACTGGGAGGTTCTCCGGCAGTACTTCTTTGATTTCCCATGGAATGACTTTTGCTTCCGTTGCCGGGGACCCTCGGAGAGTGCTGAACGCATTACCAAGCTAATCCTCTCGGGCATGGAGGCATACATTCCATTTTCTTTCCCTCAGACAAATGTAAAAAAAATTGGTTTACTCACGCTTGTTCTACTTCTGTCCACAATAAGGATGAACTATTCAAACGGTACCAACACCTTCAAACTCAAGAATCTTATTCTTCCTATGTGTCTGCCCAGAATCAAGCCAAATCTATTCTTCGACTCACCAAACACTCTTTCATCGATTCTATATTAAATGCACTGAACTATCCAATATCTAATGATAATGTCGAACAGGTAGAGAGAGAGGTATCTTGACCAGGATTCGAACCCACTCACTCCAGGTATATTTGGAAGAGCTGAGCACCATAATCACCCAGCCATATGCCTATGGCCGAGTGGTTATGGTGCTCAGCTCTTCCAAATATACCTGGAGTGAGTGGGTTCGAATCTTGATCAGGTTACCTGTCTCTGAACTATCCAACTCTAAGCTCTTCCCAAGCTTTCTGGTATCTAGCCAAAAACCTCTCCACCAATTTTTCTACTTCGTCTTTCCCTCCCCTTTTCCACTCTGACGGTACTACCGTCACTTCTTCCTCTGACAAAGCTAAACTCTTCACCCAAACTTTCGCTAAAAACTCCACCTTGGATGATTCCGGTGTTATTCCTCCCTCTCCAACCCCTCTCTCCTACTTATACCTAATATCCTAATCTCTTTTAAATATGTGCTCTCTACCCTCTCTGTGCTTAATACTAAGAAAGCGTGACGGTGTTCCTCCTGTTGCACTAAAAAATACTGTGCTTCCGTGCTGACTCCCTGCCTAGGCAAACTCTTTCGTCTCTGTCTCTCCTCTAATGTCTTTCCTTCTTGCTGGAAGTTTGCTCTCATTCAACCTATCCCAAAGATTGCTCTCAACCCTCCAACTATCATCCAATTTCTCTCATTTCTTGCATCTTTAAAGTTTTGGCAACTATTCTTACTTCGAAATTTCTTAAGCATCTCTCTGCCCATGTAATCTACTTTCAGATCGCCAGTATGGCTTCCTTAGGGGTCGCTCTACTAGTGATCTTCCTTCATATCTTACTAACTTTTGGTCATCCTCCTTTCAAGATTTCGGTGAAACCTTTTCTATTGTGCTAGACATATCTTAGTTCTTTAATAGAGTCTGGCACAAATCTCTAACTTCTAAACTACCCACCTTTAGTTTTTGTCCCTCAATTTGTGCCTTTATCTCTATTTCCCTTCCTGGCCTTTCCATAGGTGCAGTTATGGACGGTCATCTTTCACTTCCTCAATCTACCAAATATCAGCTATTCATTCATATGCTGATGACTCTACCTTACACTATTCAACTAGTTTTTCAGAACCCCCCAGCAAGCAATCTCTGAAAAAGTCACGTGACGATGCCATAAAACACTTATCTTCTGACCTATCAACAATTCCCATTTGGGGCAGAAAATATATTGTTGTTTTTGGTGCTTCCAAAACCCACATCTCCATTTATCTACCCATCAAGAACTCCCACAGGACTTTCCCTTATACTTCAACAATACACAAATCAACCTTCCATCTTCTCTCAGTATTCTCGGTGTCTCCTTTTCTCCTGATCTCACTTGGAAAGATCATAATACCACCCTTGCTAAAACAGCTTTCCAGAAGCTGGGTATGCTCAATCATCTCTGGGGGTTCTTTACCCCCGGCACATCTTCTTGCGATGTACAGAGGCACAGTGCGTCCATGTATTGAGTATTGTTCACACGTGTGGGGAAGATCCTCTAACACAGCATTTCTTGACAAAGTAGAAAAGAAAACCTTTCGTCTCATTAACTCATGTCCACTCCCTGACTTTCTGCGATCTCTCTCTCTTCGTCGCAAAGTTGTATCTCTCTCGCTATTCTACCGATATTACAATAATCAGTGTTCCTAACCCTCTTTCAATGTATACCACCTCCTCTATGAAGAGTACGTAGAACCCGTCTTCCAACACAATCCCACCCTACTCTTTGCAACTCTCCAACCCAAGAGTGAAACGATGTTCCAATCTTTCTCCTATTCAACAGCTGAGCTCTGGAATGCTCTACCCCGAATCCATTTTCCCCTCATACTATGACTAATTACTTTAAACTCCGTGTGTCCAGGCATTTTGGCTCGAACATTCCTTGATTTTGGCCCCGTCACTCTTTCAACTATGGGGAAGGCACTCGTCACAGGCAGTTCTGCCTTTTGTCTCACTAACTCACATAGCAAAATTATCTACTATCTATAAAATGACCATACTTTTATTACAGTCTCGCTCTCCAGGTTTTGTGTGAGTCAATTATTTAGCAAGAATAAGATTACCCTCTTTATTGGTTAATAAGGATGTATAATATCTAGAGTTACCAATAATGCTATGGTAAAGTCGGTTTGTAACTAAATATATTAAGAAAGCAATGGACCTTATATTATTGATTGGCAATATTTATCAAGATTGTATTATTGGTAACCTAAAGACATATTGAATTAAGAAATGTTATGTTACGTGCAATAGTTTGAAAGCCCCATAAATTAAATATATGAGTATATAATCCATACCAAGTGTGTTTTTTCGTTCAACAATTCTGACAACAATAAATAGGGAAATGATGCACCTCCTCCTTTTTCAATCATCTTTTAGATACTGACCTTGTTGTTAATCTTTATGTTATTCACAATTTACTGTTAAATAGTATACGAAATCACAGGTCATATATTCACATAAATGAAAATTCTCCCTGTTTTGGGGGGAACGGGATTACATTATTAATGAGGACTGATAATTCATTGTTCCCGTTTATCTTTTGCGCCTTTAATCTCTTCCTGTTTTCTGTAATCTGTTAACAGTTAATTCATCAAGCTTTATGTATCTCTCCTGGTTCATCTTTCTCTAGATTGTTAGTAGCTATATCTCAAACATTCGAAGTCTACTTTTGCCTAGGTCATGATATTATGAATTTCTCTAACTACCTTAAACACATTTATATATCATAAAGCAGCACAAGGCATTATTTTCGTTTTACTAGTTGTATATACTATGCATCTTTGCTCACCATAATTATTACAATCCTATTCAGTATTTTCATTTTAATGTATTCCCAAACCAACGTGTAAGCTTTTTCACTTAAATTTAACGATCATTATAGGATGTTCCACAGTTTTGGAATGCTATTTATCTATAAAATCGGTAGTGGCTATCTCAATTACTCCTCAAACCCCAAGACGTTCCGCCAAAAAATAATGAACTCATCTACTATATGCCATAATAAGTGAAGAAGCGTATCCTCATATCTCTGAGGCACTAACCAACTGTATACAGCTTTGAACCCGTAGCAAGGAATGGCCCTAACGCTATCTCATTTAACGCTTTTACTTCTACTGATGCCGTCAAAACGTAACAAAAAACACCTGGTATACCGGAAAAGTTCTGCATAATCGTGTTTTCATTTGATATTAATTAAGCTTACACCACCGTTGCGTCATTATTGTTGAGCATATCTACCAAGAGGTTTGACCAATAAATATAACTTAGTTTTTAATGTGGGGATATTATTTTATAACATTGGTCTTTTGCACCTCCATACCGAAACTTTGAGGATTGTATTGACACATTATATATAACTGGTTGCTTTTCTTGAACAGGTGTATTGCTATGTAAATATATATTAGCCATCCTTTGTTCATTCATTTATTCATTTATAATATTATATTGTTTAAATTGTTATGGACGTATATAATGAAAAGCGATTATATACCCGTGTCAATGCCAACACTGATGACACCTCCGGTACACTTGGAAGACACTTTATTTGGCGTGTTATTGATACCGTATTATATACACCATATATGCATTGCATACTTTCGTTACTACTATGACCTATCCACTCACCATTATGCTGAAACACTAACTATAATATTTGAAGTTTGACTGACTCACCAACTGACAAATATTAACAATTACTATATTTCCCCTTGTTAGGTAAATAACACGTAGTTCAGTTGTTTCTGACGCTCCCATGTTTGAACAATACCACGTTCCCGATATCACAACTCAGTAGGCGCTCTAAGCAGAGAACACAAATATAGTAGTACTACATTATAGATTTAAGATATCATATATTTGAATGCCTATATGTCACATATATATTGTATATGGAGAGAGATAGAGAGAGAGAGCAATAGCAGGTTAGCAGCCTGTAGCGCGTTTATTATGCTACACACACCTCACGACTCCAATATTTCGCATTCATGATCCCACATAATGATCAAAACACAAAATTAATTATTCTTTCACAGTAAAGTATTTGGCCAACCACTTCCCACCACCCCCACCTGCCCCCACCTGCTGCTAGTTCCCCCTCTCACTCCTGTACCCTCCTCCCCCTCCCTCGCCTCCCTCCTTCCACCCCATACCTTCACCTCCTACCCCCACACCATCACTGTTACCAGATAATTTATGGGCACTAATTGTGCTGCCCTCTATTGAGTTCTTGGACAGACCAAGGCTGTATCTGTTTCATCTGTCCACAACTGTACATAGGTAATCAGTCAGATGATAACACGTATGTGAGTGTAACGTCTAACGTGAAGACTTCTGGCATTAGGTGAATTAACTTGAAACAGCGTTCACTAGCGTGGGGCGGTGAACGCTTATCAAGGGGATTAACGGGAGGGTCACACAGGTAAGGTAAATCAAAGGTAGTGCGTTTGACCCTAGGTCAAAGGGACTGCTTTGGTATGAATTTATAATTCAAAATAGTGCGACTATAAGACAATAGTGAATGTTAAATATACTGTATACTAAGGAGCTTATCGACAAGGTAGTTTAAGTTGGAATTAACTTATCTAAGCGGTTTTTCTGAAAGACTCATATACACATAGATCGATACACACAAGTATAGAATTCAAATTCAAATTTAGATCAATGAATCACTATAACAGGTTTTGGAATGAATGCAAGTTAATGTAAAAATTAGGAAAATACACTATTAAAATGCGACTGGAAATCACAGTAAATTAGAATTCGAAAGAACTCCGCATACAAAAGGGCGTACACGACGAAGTTGTACTAGGTTTAAATACTACGAAAATAGTATTAAAGGAAATTTGAATACATTAGCAAATCCCTATCTGGCAATACGTGGATCAAAGATATGACGTAATGCGAATTACATAAACATACGATGTAATTAAATAGTTACTATTGAAATAGTAAAATTAAAGTAGCAACGGTCTCTACGATAATATGGAGACACGAATAATAAATAACTTGAATAAGAGTTACTATAAATGTGTGAACAAAATTATTAATTACCCACACACGTAGATCAGATAAATTCACAAGCACTGGTATAAACTAGATAGCTCGAAATAATAGAATTAAAGTTAACTCAACCCTTCTTGACTTTTCGGTAAGGAAAGATAGATAGATTAATATTTGGGCATAGGTCCTAGGTAAATGGCAGCAAATTAGGGAATATCTTCACGGTATACGTTTACACTTCAACTTGGATACACAAGAGAAAAAATAACATAATAGGTGACATCTGGGAGTATTCCGTCTTGAGCCTGGATCGAGATGAGTTTATATAACGGGTGTACAATTGATAATTAATAATAACATCTCAGGAAATATACTCCAATGGGGTATGCGTAGCAATATGTGGTGCGATGAAATCACTTGCACAGATCAAGATTTATGGGAGGACAAATGACTATGTAACGTGTACACAGATCGATAATTGAACAATTATTATGTTCCTTCCAACAACCAACTATACTCCTAAAATCGATTAATGAAATTTTACAAACACATGTGGCAGTCCGTGGATTCGAATCCAGGATGCTCACACCGAAAATCAACACCTTATGCATCGCACCACGAAGACAGGCACATATTCTTGGCACAGATCAACTTAATAACACTTCCGGAATACTCACATATATTACCTTACTTTCAACAATAGCCACAAATTGAGATACGCAGAAACACTTAGGGGGAGGAGAAGGGCCACGTACGAGGGTCGGGGCGTCACAGAGGTCCGGACACGGCAGCTGGACGTAATGGGGCCACTCGTCGGGAGTCCAAGGGGCAGGGGTGGCAGTGGACAGCAGGCTCCTTCTCTCTCAGGGGGGGAACGACTCCCGGACAATAATCCAGACGGAGTGTTTAGGTAGTTATACTCCCGGACATATATCTGGACGGAGCAACCTACTGATATTGAACTGACTTCCTGTAGTTTCAGTCAGTACATATTTGGGTTATTTCTCTTGGCTTAATGACATCGCACTGAGGTTCTCGTCTATTTGAACTTTGGTTCTTTCTTATACCATCAAGCCTGATGATGTAATTCGTGATTTTCTGTTCACTAATTGTTTTGGCTATTTGGATTGTTTATGTAATGATTTTCTTCTGTGGCACTTCCTATCACCATTTCACTTTACTTCTCGTCTGGCAGCTTCTTGAGGATGGAGGGCTCCAACGATTTAAATACTCCCAGGGCTCTTCATGCTTAGATTGCATAAACACTTTTTCATCATAGTGTTCGGGGGGAAGTTCTGCCTTGGCTATTTGAGTCCCGCACTGTGATTGGCGGGGCCGTGTGAGGTGATGATTGGCGGGGCTTGACCTGCCCTTCGGGGGTAACTCACCTGTTCGCCCGGGAATTAGAGAATGGGTCCATGGGTCAGATTTCCTGTTCTCTGGAGAATGGGAAATTAATCTGTTTCTAATTCCCTTTCTTCTGTTCTCCCTGGATTCTCTTACGGTGGCTATTTTGTGTGGTTGTCCTTTAGGCTCCGTTATTTCACCACTTTCTACGGAATAAAAGTCTTGACCTCAAGACCTCATAACATATTTGCGGCAGGTGGTGGTGGCGAGAGTCCTTGTTAACCGGTCCAGTACCAAACACCAGAGGGTTGTAGTGCTGTCGGGAGGGATGGCGGGGTCCATTCTCACTGTAATTTCGAGGGGTGTCGTCGAGCTGTTTGTCACCTGAAAGAGATGGTCTGGGGATGTGAGGGCCTCAGGGTGATTCCGGTCGGAGGATATAAACACACTGTTTATCTTCATGTTGACTCTGGGCTTTAGGGCTGCTGGAGTTGTTGCTGGTGGAGGAGTTGCTGGGGTAGTGGCCACTGTAGGAGTGTTGGAAGTGGCCCTCCCAGGTGGGCAGGTGGGAGAAGTCTGGCGGTGAGGGGGCCTGTGTCATAGGTGTGAGGGTGTGACACAGGCTGGCTAGGTGACCTCGCAGTAGAAGTGGCGGCGCCTTTGATGTGCCGCCGCTTGTAGGTTGGCTGGAAGGTGGGAGCCCATTTTTGCGGTGGTTTCACACGACGCCCGGATCTCGTACATGATGGATTGAATAAGAGGGGTATTAGGTGGGGTGATTGAGCATTCTGGGGGGGTATGGAAACATTAGTAGGGGGTGAAGTAGAGACAGTTCTTGGAAAGTTAGAAGGTTCATGTGACAGTAAATTAGGCATGAACTGGTTGAATAGGGGGCGTGGCAGTTGCACTTGATGGAAGGGCCTGGTCAGGTCTCATTTGAGCAGGGATACTGGTAAGGAGAATGAAGGCATTGGCTGAAACATTAGGTAAGGTAAGGGTGAAGAGAGGATGATTATGTCAGAGGTGGATGGCTGTTGTAGAAGGGGAATATGTTTTAATATTGGTAAACTAGGAAGAGTGCAGGTAGATTCTGAAAAAAATTGGTAGACTGACAGAAGGGGATGGGGGGCAAGGGGTGGGGTTTGTCTGGTGAAATTAACGTCAGCTGGAGTAGACAACTCGGGAGGGGCAGAGACAACGGGAGGAGGCTGTGGAGAGGGGCTGACAGATCCGAATGATCTTGAGGGCAGATTGAGCTGAAGGGGATTTGAGTGGTTATGTGGCTTAGGTATAGGAGGAAGAAGTTGGTGGAAGAGTTCCTCCCTTAGGGGAGGTAGAGGGGAAACAGAAGGAAGAGGAGGAGGAGGGGAATCTGAGGTCCCCAATTTCTGGTCATTAGTCAAAAGCAACATGTTTTTCTCTGGGGAATCTGCAAGCATAATGGCATTCTCATCTAAGGGTTGAAACCTACGTACATATCTATTTCGGTATATGCGTGACTCACCAAAATAGTGTATGGTTACCTGGTAACAATTAGGAACAGTTAAAATTTCAAACGGACCTTGATATCTGGGTTTTAATTTGGACGGCACGGGCAGTTGAACAACCATCACGAGGTCACCAACGTGATGAGAACTTACTTTGGCGGGTTCGTCAGGTTTTAGATCTTGCAGATATTGGAGTTGTCTCAGACGATTTTTCAAATGAACCAGGGACTGGTCAAAATTAGATGAGGGCTCATAGGGGACAGCTAGATGACGTAATGGGAGCAGTAGGGGGGGGGGGGGGGGGGGGGGTGCACTCCAAAGATGCGTTCATTGGGTGAGATCCCGTCTTTCCTGGGGCAATTGTTAATTCCCCACTGAACGATTTTTACCTGGCTAGGCCAATCCTTTGTATTCGTCTGTTGCAATCCTGTCCGAACTAGGTTTGCAATTGTGCGGTGGCTTCGTTCACAGATGGAATTTCCTTGGGGCCAGTATGGGGAGGAGTGGCTGATCTTATACCCACACATTTGAGATAGTTGGGACCAGATGTGGCTGGTAAATTCTGGGGCGTTGTCTGAGTGTATGGCTTCTGGCAAACCGAAGTATGGGAATACATTTTGGATCATGGCTTCTGCTACTGCTATTGCGGAATGCTCTTTAGCGAGGCAGGCGATCACATATTTGGAGTATGTGTCCTCGAAAGTAATTATGTACTTGAAACCTTGAGTTCCTTCTAATGGACCCATGACATCAACGGCTAAAAGTTGCCAGGCTTTAGTTGCCACTAACTTTCCGGTAGGTCCTGGGGTGCGGGTCCTGTCTTTGCCTAGGGCACAGGGGCGACAGGCTTCGGTGATCCGTTTGGCAGTGCTGTAGGGGGAAGGGGTCCAATACACCTGTTGAAAGGTCGCGGTCAGCTTCTGTTGGGCCAAATGGATGCCATTATGCATATGGATGGATTGCTTGGTGGCTAGGGCAGTAGCTGGGGTAATTACAATTTTCCCTTTAGGTGTGAACAGATTATCTCCTCGTCTAGTGAGTTGGGAAAACATGGTTCGGGGCATCCAGTCAGGTTTTTCTTGTCGTTGGAATAGCTTGAGTAGTTCTTGTTGCTCTTGATCTGCGGAATCTTGATGGTTGACTACTAAAATGGGGTGCATATCAAGGGGGGTGGGGGGTGTCTCTGGTGTTGAGACAGTGGGTAGTCGGGACAGTGCGTCAGCATTGGTGTGGAGTTTCCCAGGTCTGTAAGCTATTTCGAAGTCAAATTCTTCTAAACTTTCTCTCCATCTGACAGTTAAAGCATTCTTGGTGTCGGACTTCCTTAACCATTGTAGGGCATGGTGGTCGGTAATGATGGTGACTTTTACCCTGGCTAAATAGGCCTTATAATGCTGCAGGGTCCAGATGATACCCAGGCATTCTCTCTTAGTCACAGGGTAGTTTACTTTTTCTGGATTTAGGGTTCGGCTGGCAAAGGCTATTATGTGTTCTCGGCCCTCTCGTGTCTGTCCTAACACGGCACCTATTCCAGTTTGGGAGACATCTGTGTATAATCGAAAGGGTTGGGTGTAGTCGGGGAAAGAGACGACGGGTGATGCAATCAACAATTCCTTCAGGGTATTGAAGGCCTGTAAGCGTTGTGGTGTCCATAGGAATGGTTCATCTTTCTTGGTCAGGTCATGAAGAGGCTTAGCAATGGTGGCAACATTTTTCACAAATCTTCTATAGTAGGAGGCTTGTCCGAGAAATGCTCGGACTCCTTTGACGTTAGTGGGGGGGGGGGGGGGATTTTTCCAATGGCATCTAGTTTGTGGGGGTCTGGTGCAATTCCTTGGTCGGATACGATGTGGCCTAGGAACTGTACTTCGGTCTTGGCCAACGTACATTTGGAGGGTTTTAGTTTTAAGTTGGCCTCTCGGATTCTTTGGAAGACTTGTTGGAGGCGTTGTAGTGTTCAGCCAAGGTTTTCCGAACACGGTGATGTCATCTAAGTAAGCCAGGCAGGTTTCCCAGGTCAATCCTTGCAACACGGATTCCATCAACCTAGAGAAGGAGGCAGGGCCATTGCATAAACCGAAAGGTAATACGGTAAATTCATATAGGCGGCCTTGGCTGGTGGCGAACGCCGTCTTCTGTTGATGTTCGGGAAGGACTGGCACTTGCCAATATCCTGCTTGCAAATCTAGGGTAGTGAACCATTTAGCTCCAAGTAGGGAGTCTAGGGAATCATCAATCTGGGGGAGGGGAGTGGCATCTTTGATCGTGACATCATTTAGTCTGCGATAATCTATGCAGAACCTAGTGGTCCTGTCTTTCTTCCGTACAAGTACTACTGGGGCCGACCAAGGGCTTGTCGAGGGGCGGACCACTCCGGTGGCCAACATGTCTTGTACTTGGGACTCTTCTTCTTGTCTTTGAATGGGATATTTTCTTCTGAGGGGTTGCTTGACGGGATGTCCCACGGTATGGATAGGATGATGGAGTACGTTGGTTTTTCCCACATCTCGATTTGGATTGGCGAAAATGTCATGGTAGGTGGTTAATAGATTCTTCAGGTCGGCTTGTTGTTGGGGGGCTTGATGGGAAGGAATAGAGGGTAAGGGTAAAGGAGTATTAGAGGGAGTATCAGCGGGAATGGATAGTTCTTCTGCATAAGGCTCTAGTTCTCCAATGGTTAAACCTTTTGGTAGGGTAATGGGCTGGTCTGATATATTGGCGATTTTTATGCCATTTTATTTTTTAGAAATTATACTATGAGCGGTTAGGCAGTCCCTATCAAAGGGACTTTGGAGGTGAGGGGTCATAATGGCATCCCCAGGCAAGGTGAGTACAATGGGGATCCACTTCTCATGATGAAGGGGGAGTGTTACGAGTGTCAAGCAGTGACTGCTTGAGCGATGGGCATTATGCAAGCGGGGGAAATCGGAGTCTGATGGGAAGGAACAGGATTGGGGGGTTCTAGGGTAGGAATGGGCTGGGTTAAGGTTAAAATCTTGGTGGAAAGAGGGCAAAGTTGGGGGGTATCTCTAGTCTGGGTTTTTGGTTGGGTGCCTCGATGAGAGGCACTAGTTTTTTGTTTTTTGTTTTTTTACTTGGGAGGGGGGGGGGGGGGGAAGAATGTCAGTGTTCTTCTCCCACAATCAAGGGAAGCACTTAGTTTTGTGAGTAAGTCGAGACCCAAATGTCCATCGTATAGGGTCTCTTTGGGGTCATACACCACGAAAGAGTGGTTTGTTCCGTGATTAGGAACAATGGTACAGTATTTACATACAGGGGAAGTGTTTGTCCAAAAAAATTTATAACTTTGGCATCGGCACTCACTAATACAATTGAGGAAGGTTGGATAGTGCCTAAGGCTTTCTTGTGTTGCTTAAAGAAAGGAGCGAAAAGGCATGATCGGGATGATCCTGTGTCGATCAGTAGGCGGACTTTCACCCCATTAAGAGTGAGTTTCCTTTAGATGGGCAGTTTGTCTGAGTCTGCCTCCTCATGAGCCCCCGCCATTCTGATGGTTATTAGTGTACGGGGGCGGTCTGAAAATCCAGGTCTAGTGGTGCCTCCATTTCTGACTCTGGTTCTTCTCCATTATCTTCTTCGGATCCTTCATCAAATCCGGCCGTGCAGTCCTCCATAATGGTGGCTATCTGCCTTGATTTAATCCAGGGAATCTGGGCCCACCAACTGGGTGCTCTGGTCCTTCTTCTCGTCAGTTCGGTAATTGATCTCCGTAATGTCGTCAGCAGACACTGGTTGTTGCACGGTTTCCAGTCGGCCGGGCGAATCCTGGCCCATTCCTCGGCCTTATCACTGGCTCGGGGGGCCATAGGGCTAGGTGGACGGGTGTGTGGTGGCTTTTTGTATGGCGGCTACCATGTCTTGACCCTGGGTTTGCCTCAGGGTCACAATCCGCCTTACGACCGGCATGTCCGTATCGTAATTAGTTGGTTCAACAATGGAGAAAGGGTCCGCCACCGCCATAGGTAGAATCCTCAACAAAGCCCTGAAAATAATCTTCTTTCTTTAGGCGGGGGTTTCCTCTGTGAACGCGGTGACAGCGAGCTGTGTCAACTCACTGATCGTGTCGTCTAAATTCCTATTATATCTGAATTGGTGAAAATGCCACTCCGAGATTATTTGGCCTAGGACAGGGTTAATGGTGGCTTTTACATAAATTTCAAATGGTGCCCAGGTTAAACCAGGCATTTGTTCCCGCACATACCCTGATACCTTCCCTGCATATTTACCTAACTTAACTATTACTGTGTAAATCTTGGAAGCATCTTGGTCCTGGAACATCAGATCAAGGACGGGTTTGACAATTTCCATGTATGTTCCTATGTCGTTTTCCTCGGGCTTGAATGCCTGGATATCGAGTGACTTAGCTGCCATGGTGATTGGGTAAGTTGAGAGTGCAAGTAAGAAACAAAATAAGCAAGCTGATTTGCCGTATCGAGACACCGCTGCCACCAGTGAAATGTCGGGTTGGTATTTCAACTCGACTGGTTATAATCTCGATAACAATCTTATAATAAGATATCTTGAGATAGAATATGCTCGGCAGGGTAACGTCTAGCTTTATATATCTTGCATCAACTTTTTATCCCAAGGCAGCATTCACACAATAAGAACACAATATTACTTCACACTTTAGTTTATTCAATGGACATAGGTTATGGTATATAGTGTATTGTTCTGTCATATAGGGCAGACAATAAGAGGTACTCAAGTGACGTATCAAATATAGAATGGTCTATAATGATAACTTAATTGTATTTAGTCACGTTACATTTACACACAGTATAGGTAATATAAATATGCAGGAATAATAGTGTTACACATGTACATAGGTAATCAGATGATAACAAGTATGTGAGTGTAACGTCTAACATGAAGACTTCTGGCATAAGGCGAATTGACTTGAAACAGCGTTCACTAGCGTGGTGCGGTGAGCCCTTATCAAGGGGATTAACGGGAGGGTCACACAGGTAAGGTAAATAAAAGGTAGTGCGTTGGACCCTAGGTCAAAGGGACTGCTTTGGTATGCATTTATAATTCAAAATAGTGCGACTATAAGACAATAGTGAATGTTAAATATACTGTATACTAAGGAGCTTATCGACAAGGTAGTTTAAGTTGGAATTTACTTATCTAAGCGTTTTTTCTGAAAGACTCAACACACGGATACGAAAAATAGATTTAGACCGGGTATGAGATCGATACACACAAGTATAGAATTCAAATTCAAATTTAGATCAATGAATCACTATAACAGGTTTTGGAGTGAATGCAAGTTAATATAAAAATGAGGAAAATACACTCAATTAAAATGCGACTGGAAATCACAGTAAATTAGAATTCGAAAGAACTCAGAATTCAAAAGGGTGTACACGACGAAGTTGTACTAGGTTAAAATACTACGATAATAGTATTAAAGGAAACTGAATACATTAGCAAATCCCTATCTGGCAATACGTGGATCAAAGATATGACGTAATGCGAATTACATAAACATACGATGTAATTAAATAGTTACTATTGAAATAGTAAAATGAAAGTAGCAACGGTCTCTACGATAATATGGAGACACGAATAATAAATAACTTGAATAAGAGTTACTATATATGTGTGAAAAGAATTATAAATTACCCACACACGTAGATCAGATAAATTCACAAGCACTGGTATAAACTAGATAGCTCGAAATAATAGAATTAAAGTTAACTCAACAGGGGGTTCTTGACTTTTCGGTAAGGAAAGATAGATCGATTAAAATTTGGGCATAGGTCCTAGGTAAATGGTAGCAAATTAGGGAATATTTTCACGGTATACGTTTACACTTCAACTTGGTGGTGATGGGCTGGTCTATCAGAATGAGAGTTGAGCGTTCTCTGCCATACCCGTAGCTTACTCTGACTGTTCCTTTTACTTATATATTTTCTAGATCTCAAGTGACGGCGTCTTTTCCGTGGATTGACCTCCCTACTGCCAACCCTGGCAGATTGGGAGCCAAAGCGTCACATTTTTCCTTTGCCTCTCAACTTTCCCTTTATAATTGCTGAGGGGCACAGGCCTTGGGTGGGGCTTTTGTTTACCGGGCGTTTCCGCACCCTCCTCAGCTCCCCGCCTATGAGTGGCTTCGGTCACCTGGGCATTATTAGTGGTAAGCTGGGAGGGTTCTGTGGGGGCGCTCGGTTATGGCCTTGGCCTTGCTCGGGACCTTGGGGCTGCTCGGCCAGACAGCCTGAGGAACAGCAACAACAACAACAAACTTCAACTTGGATACACACAAAAATAAATAACATATATAGGTGACATCTGAGAGTATTCCGTCTTGAGCCTGGATCGAGATGAGTTTATATAACGGGTGTACAATTGATAATTAATAATAACATCTCAGGAAATATACTCCAATGGGGTATGTGTAGCAATGTCTGGTGCGATGAATTCACTTGCACAGATCAAGATTTATGGGAGGACAAATTACTATGTAACGTGTACACAGATCGATAATTATTGAACAATTAACAGGCACAGATAATTGGGACAGATCAACTTAACCCTCTCCGACGTATGACGCGATGTTGAGCCTATTGGGGATACTTTAAAGCCTTTGTTACCATCAGGGGTATTTAGAAACCTTTAGTTTAGTTACTTCGACCTCTGCAGTTGTCTTTGAGTTAGCTGTGGGCAGAAAACTAATTTTGGAGAGGTAATTATAAGAGTGAGAGAACTCTATTTCTTATTGCTAATCTGGCAACCTCTGCGTCATAAATGCGTGAAAGGGTTAATAACACTTCCGGAATACTCGCATATATTACCTTACCTTCAACAATAGCCACAAATTGAGATACGCAGAAACTGTTAGGGTTAGCGTGGGGGAGGAGAAGGGCCATGTACGAGGGTCGGGGCGTCAAAGAGGTCCGGGCACGGCAGCTGGACGTAATGGGGCCACTCGTCAGGAGTGCAAGGGGCAGGGCCAGACGTCAGGGTACTGCTTCGGCAGGAGTCCAAGGGTAGGGGTGGCAGTGGACAGAAGGCTCCTTCTCTCTCAGGGGGGAACGACTCTCGGACAATAATCCGGACGGATTGTTTAGGTAGTTATACTCCCGGACATATATCCGGACGGAACAAGCTACTGAGTTTGAACTGACTTCCTGTAGTTTCAGTCAGTACAGATTTGGGTTATTTCTTTTGGTCAGGTTGCATGATCTCGCATGAATAGAGGCATAGTAAATACATAAAAATTGGTTATGCTCTATCTATCTATCTATTGCCTGACGCCGTGATCACCGAAAGGGTGGCTACGAACAAACCGCCCCCATGCACCTCTGTCCCCAGTCAGTCGACGCCCCTCCTCCCAACCAGCACTGCCTTCATTCATATTCTTCCTCACTCCATCTTTCCACCTCTCCCTCGGTGCACCTCTCCCTCTCTGTCCTTCCACCTCGCTCTCGTACACCCTCTTAGTCAATCTCTCACTTTCCATACGTTCCATATGGCCGAACCATCTCACTTTCCAGCACATCTACCTCCACACCACACCTCCTTCTTACTTCCTATGTTGAGGTTAATAATTACATGAAACATATCTAATGGTGCTTAATGACATCGCACTGAGGTTCTCGTCTATTTGACCTTTGGTTCTTTCTTATACCATCAAGCCTGATGATGTAATTCGTGATTTTCTGTTCACTAATTGTTTTGGCTATTTGGATTGTTTATGTAATGATTTTCTTCTGTGGCACTTCCTATCACCATTTCACTTTTCTTCTCGTCTGGCAGCTTCTTGAGGATGGAGGGCTCCAACGATTTAAATACTCCCAGGGCTCTTCATGCTTAGATTGCATAAACACTTTTTCATCATAGTGTTCGGGGGGAAGTTCTGCCTTGGCTATTTGAGTCCCGCACTGTGATTGGCGGGGCCGTGTGAGGTGATGATTGGCGGGGCTTGACCTGCCCTTCGGGGGTAACTCACCTGTTCACCCGGGAATTAGAGAATGGGTCCACGGGTCAGATTTCCTGTTCTCTGGAGAATGGGAAATTAATCTGTTTCTAAATCCTTTTCTTCTGTTCTCCCTGGATTCTCTTACGGTGGCTATTTTGTGTGGTTGTCCTTAAGGCTCCGCTGTTTCACTTCTAGTTAGTAATGAATTTAGGAATGTTACCCAATTATTATAGTGATTTTCCGCATGCAAACTCAAAATATTTCGGAAACTCACGAAATGACTATATATGTGTTTGTAGTATGAAATCACATGTATTTTTTCCGCTCTTTTCGGTAGTTAATTCAGAAATATATCATCAATATTAGATTATATATATATACAGTATATATATATATATATATATATATATATATATATATTCTAAAATGATAATTTTCCGCTTTTTTTATACGGCCGTCGGGCCGAAAATATGCACTCTCGGTCGGGTATTGACCATACAATTTACTATATCTTCACTTGAGTATACATACATAACACGAGGAAAGAGTATTCTACTACTTTCAGTTGGAAACAAATATCAAAACACTTAATTATCAATGTGAACATGTAGCTGACAACAATTCCGTCCGAGCGTAATTGACTGGGCAATGTCAAGGACATTTTCAGTGATAACATAGGTATTTTAGGAGTGCACTATATATTATTTCTTATGCTATTTTCATCGGTATCATCAACATATATGTCCCATGAATAGTTTATTATATATGAATTTATTCAATCCCGTCATGCGAAGAATAATAACGGAATAATTTGCCTCAATGTTCGCTCGCATTTACTCTGTCTGGTAAACATAGTTCCAGATTTACGGCAATGAATAAGGAAACTTTGAAAACAAGACCCAAGTCTCTGCCACAAAAACTTGATTTAATACAAATATTTCCGTCCCCGTATATACCAGTGACAGTTAGAGCAGAATACACGATAGGTTAGGTTACCCTATAGTGTGTCTGGGACGATTATGTCTTAGCCACGTATCCAAGCTTTTATATGTTATTATCAATGCTATATATATTTATTTCAATCATATACATACACAAATTGCATATATAACCAGAGAGTCTGGAAATTTAAAGGTCCGGGCTGAGGGTCCTTCCCACTCTGCCGAATAATCAATACTGGAATTTGTTTAGACCTTTGCTGTCACACTCTATTGGGGCTTACAGTGTTACAGGTTATATCATGTAATTCCTTGTTTTTTCAGCTTCTCACAGCTGGCAGAAGGCACGATTAGTGCCTTTCGATGATTTATGGCTAACATTATATTTCGGAAGGTGCGAATTGAGCCTTGGTGCATTTACAGGGTGGTATGGGAAGATGTTGGTGCAACTTCTGGTGAGCGAAAGGGTTAACTTTCTTGTTCTTCCTGCTCTTTTTCAATGTCCGTGGAACACGGTCGACTTCTGGTGGGTGTGAGATAGTGGACATAGGGCATTTCTGCCTGGAAGTGGTAGGCTCCTTTGAGTAGCCTCTGAGTCTGGTTCAGGAAGTAGTACACTGCTGACTACCCCTAGGACAGGAGGGGGAGGTGGCAGGGGTAATCTACTCTCTGGTGCCCAACCCCGAAAGGAGTTGAAATAGGGGAGCTATCCCCCTGACAAAGGCGGCTTTCTACAGCCTTTCCTAGCTGATGCTGAGAGGATTGGGTTCTAGTCATGTGGTGATGGGCTGGTCTATCAGAGTGAGAGCTGAGCGATCTCTGCCATACCCATAGCTTACTCTGACTGTTCCTTTTACTTGTATATTTTCTAGATCTCAAGTGACGGTGTCTCTTCCGTGGATTGACCTCCCTACTGCCATCCTAGAGGCTGGCAGATTGGGAGCCAAATCATCATATTTTTCCATTGCCCCTCAACTTTCCCTTCATAATTGCTGAGGGGCACAGGGTCTTGAGTTGGGCTTTGGTTCCCGGGCGTTTCCGCACCCTCCTCAGCTCCCCGCCTTGGAGTGGCTTCGGTCACCCGGGCTTTATTAGTGGTATGCGGGGAAGGTTTTGTGGGAGGCCTCGTTTGTGGCCTTGGCCTTGCTCGGGACCTTGGGGCTGTTCGGCTAGACAGCCTAGAGAACAGCAACAACAACAAAAAACTCTCTGGTGTTGTCTCATTTACCTTATAAACATGAACAACACAAACAATGGTAAAGCAAATCTGGCGGACAAAAAACATACAAACCGATAGTGACGTAGCCTAAGGCGACTCTCTAAATGAGATTAGACTTTCGAGTGTAAACGTCGGGAGCATGGGGAGAAGAACTGGGGAGGTAGCTGAGATATTAGAGAGGAGAGCAATGGATGTGTGTTGCGCCCGGGAGACCCGGTGGATTGGTGGGAGTGCCAGGTGGATAGAGGGGAAAAAATAAAGGTATAAAATCTGGTGGATAGGGGATTTTCTGCTTACACTGTAATCCTACTCTCTCCCTAGGGCTCCTCCGATCATAGGATTATCTCTGTCACCTGTCCTGTCTCTCCAGTACGGCCTTCTGACCCCCCCAGCCGGCGGTGCTTATGGCACTTTGGCGCTGCCGACTGGGAGGCTTTCATGCTGGAAGATTGCTTTTATTCAATCCGTCCAATAGAAGGGTGACCGTGTTCAAACCTCCAACTATCGTCCAATTGCTCCTCTCACTAGCGATATTTTTGCCTATCTTACTAACTCTTGGTCATCCTCTTTTTGGGACTTCGGTGAGACTTTCTTTATTGCTCTAGACATATCGAAAGCCTTCGATGTGTCAAATCTTAAATTTCCAAACTACCCTCCTTCAGTTTCTATTCCTCTATATGTACCTTTGTCTCTAATTTCCTTTCAGACCGCTCCATACCTGAAGTTGTGGACGGCCATCGTTCACTTCCTCAACCTATCAACTCCGGTGTTCCTCAGGGTTCTGTCCTGTCTCCAATTCTCTTTCAAATATTTATCAATGATCTCCTCAACTGTACCTCTAGTCCTATCCACTCATATGCTGATGACTCTACCTTGCACTATTCAATTAGTTTTTTCCCATCAACCCAGCATGCAAGCACTGCTAATCAAACGTGGTGAGGCCATATAATGCCTATCTTCTGATTTTTCAATTATTTCTGATAGGGGCTGAGAAAATCTTGTTACTTTCAATGCCTCCAATACTCAGTTTCTCCTTTTATCTCTCCATCACAATCTTCCACAAGACTATCAACTATTCTTCAACACACAACTCAACCCTTCATCTTCTCTCAACATTCTAGATGTATCCTTTTCCTCTGACTTTTCTTGGAAATATCATATTACCACTCTTGCTAAAACAGTTTCCCAAAAGATAGATGTGCTCAACCGTCTCCGTGTTTTTTTTACCCCCGCACAGCTTCTTGTTCTGTATTGGGGCACAGTGTGCCCCTGTATTGAATAATGTTCGCATGTGTGGAGAGGCTCCACCCATACCGCACTTCTTGAACGAGTAGAATCAAAAGCATTTCGCCTCATCAACTCGCCTCCTCTTACTATAGTTCCCTACAATCTCTTTCTACATGCCGCAATGTAGCATCTGTCACTCTTCTATTGCTATTACAACAACCAGTGTTCTTCAGAGCTCTCTCAGTGTATACTCCCGCCCTTGCGGCGAATGCGAGGCACCCTCCTTTCAACACAGTCCCACTCATATGCTGTCCAGCTCTCCAACCCAAGAATTGGCAAATTTTCTCGGTCTTTCTTCTACTCAACAAGTGAACACTGGAACTCTCTCCCTCAATCAATCTTTCCTTCATCCTATGACCTAGACTGCTTTAAACTTTGTGTGTCCCGGCATTTTGACAAACGTCCCTTGAATTTGGTTGTCACTCTTTTGACTTTGGGGGAGACACTCGCTACAGACAACCTGCCTTTTGTCTCCTCCATAGGCTACACATAGAAAATTAAAATTAAATAAATAAATACATACATTCAGTAAAAACAGGAATAGGTGGTGTGGGTCTCCTTGTAGCCGATAAGTGGGTGGACAACATGATTGAAGTGAAGAGAAGTAATACAAGAATAATTGACCTGAAAATGCATGTCGGAGAAAAATTTATAAATGTCATCTTGATATATTATGCTCTCCAAGCAGGACTGAGCTATGAGGAAAAAGACATAAATTGGGATGACTTAGTCATGGTAGTATCTAATCTCAGAAAGAATGAATTCGTTTTCCTGGGTGGGGACTTAAATGGGCATGTTGGTAGAAGTAAAGATGGATACCAAGGAGTGCATGGTGGATATGGAAAGGGCACTAGAAATGCCGAAGGTGAAACATTCCTAGAGTTTAGCGAAGCCCTAGACGTGATAGTTTGTAATAATGTTTAGGAAGAGGAAGAGCCACCTGAACACTTTATAAATCAGGTGAGAACAGCACCCAAATTGACTACATACTAGTTAGAAAGAAGGATTGGAACTTGGTTAGGAATGTGAAAGTTATCCCGGTAGGAGAGTCATTACCCAACATAAGTTGTTAGTATGCGACAGACATGAGGCTGAATAGAAGACCTGAGAGAAAGAGAGTGTATGTGTCAATGATAAGAGATTGGTTGTTGGATAAATCAGAATATAAAGATAGATTCTATGAAGATATGTTAAATGAGGAAAGGAAAAATGGACACAGCATAGGAAATGTCCATAGTAGCTGGGAGCCCTTGAAGCGTAACCTATAAGAATTCGTGATGTGCCAAATAATGACTATTTTCAGTAACACCGAAAGGAACCTCTTCAATAAAACCACGATGAAGTTGATATTGGATAACGTTGGCATAGTGACTACAATATACAGGCTCTTGTTTAAATCGCTTTTGCAGACCCCTTAGGCGACCAGCTGCTAGACCATAATTAGAGGGCAGCTTCTCTTTTTGTTGGTTCCATGGCAGTCTGACCTAATACTGCTGATTATGTGCAGAGTATTTATTAGTGGCCCCTTCATCATTGATGATGCACCTTACGTAGGTAATGGCCAATCTTTGAACACCAAGCTTGCTGTTCAAACTTCCCGCCCAAGGAGAACTCAAAATACGATTGCCTTACATCGTGAGCGAAACGCTCTTAACCCTTTCGCTGCGGGTGACGTTCTGGAATGTTTTGGCAAGTTACAGCAATTTCCAGGCTCTAAAAGCCTGTAAAAAACGTAAAAATCGAGTGTCAGTGGGCGGGAGCGTGAGGGGCCCACCTCCGACCCTCAGAGCACCGAGCGGCTCACTGAGCTAGGCTGTGTCTCGCGCGGGTCTCTCTCTGTCTCTCTCACCAGTGTAGCCAAGTGAGCGAGTGTTACATAATAGCGGGGTTCCAGCGTTTCACTGGGAACACTACGGGTGAACCAGACCACGTACAGGGTCCGTTCTGGTGTCATTTTGAAGCTATTTTCGCCTAATTTTCGGCAGAATACACTTCATTTAATGCAGATGCTTCATTTATCATTCAGGAGTGCCTGAATATGCCCTAAATAGCCCAAACATAGCTGCAGCCAAAGGGTTAATAACCACTCACGGACTCGTCCTTATGATGTGGGTCCACTACTAGAAGAAACTAGTAAAATAAATAAATAAAAATTAAAATTAAACTTGACCTAGCTTTGCGCTTCCCAGGCTTCTGCTCTTGGGTACCGCTCGCCATCTTGTTCACCCCGAGCGTTCCTCCTTAAACTCCTTGGGCCCGCATCGATAACACGGATATCCCCGACGCTCCTGCCAACACCCCATTCGTCACTTTTCTTCATCATATAGTGAGTCCTTGCTCATTTGTCCATGACAGTGCTGAAGTTAGGTTAGATTATCGATCAGGTGTAGGCTGAATGTTAAATACGGGCCCTGGAGATTATTTTTCTGGGTCTAAGCATTAAGTTAATTAAGGAGTGCTCTTGTTGTGATAAGGCAAGTCACCCTAATGCGTTGTTTTTCTTTTTCCTAGCCCACTATTAGTTCACATATTAGTCATGAGGCTTCTTTTAGGGTGAACTGGAGCCTGTTGCTCGGTCCCTTCAGGATGTGCAACAAGTATGCTTTGGGACTAGTACCTTTGGATTTTCTCACTTAGTTGAGGAATCCGGCACGGAGCCATTCTACACAGCAATCTACAGGTAGCGGGGTCGACGCTGGATCGCAGGTTTGAGCCATTGACGTCATCATCACCAAGGGCTCCCATCTAGTTGGCCTAATTAGGTTGCATATATAGATATGGTTAAAGGGTCTTATAACTGATTATTGATTATTTTCATAATATTTAACCATGCCATATATGTACACGTCGTTCATCCCTATATATATACAAAGAAGGGTCACCCTTCCGACAGGATTTTTATGGTTCAGTACTACTGAACATTAAAACAACGACGTACTCAGGGTGTTCCGTGGGGTCCCCGCCGGGAAACACTCAGAACGAGATAAAAAACATTCAGACACATTGTTCATCTCTATATATATACAATGAAGGGTCACCCTTCCGACGGGATTTGTTATGGCTCAGTACTACTGAACATTAAAACAACAAAGTATCTCAGGGTGTTCCGTGGGGTCCTCGCTGGGAAACACTCAGAACGAGTTAAAAAACATTCAGTATTCACCGCCGTTTTACTTTGAATTCAAGTTGGGTTATTTAAGGCATATAGTATAACTCCGGCGGGTCCGGCTGACTACTAAAATAAGGAATTAAAATTTAGAAGGGCAAGGACGACGCCCCCCCTCATAATCACGTATTCCGCCGCCAATAAAATAACAAACAACAATGCGTTCTTCTGGCCTAAGACAGACAAATTCAATATCCCACGACTGACACAGTTGACAAATTAATTTGAATTGGGTATGTAGTGCCAGCATGTCACTAACAAATAATTTGAGTTCCGAAGGATAACGGCAAGGCCCCCCCCCCCCCCTCGTAATCACGTTTTATGCCACCCACAATTAACATCTTTTGGCCTTAAACAGAAGTGGAGAACCACAAATCGCCGCGCAAATCAAGGCAAAACAATCGCCGCACAAATCACGGATACGCCGGGAAATAAACTCACCCTTTTCGATCTTGTAGCTACCAGTTCGACTGTTTTGCTTTATCATGGGCGAATTACCCGCCGGATATAGAATACAAAAACTCTGTGTTAGAGCTTGAAGATCGCTGGGGTTGATTCATATATTACAAGACGAATGAGGTCGGTGTTTTTCTTTGGCACTAGGGTAAGAAGTTTATTAATTGGTAGCACATAATAGGCTACTCAATACTCACTTACATTTCGGGGAAATGTTTAACGTAAAGGGAATTAAGATTGTTTAAGGGTTACTCAAACTTGATTCTTTTAACGTAGAGATTATAAATGTATATTAATTAGGCCAGCCTAGCGTGTCCTTATGAGCATTGATTCTTGAAATTTCTTCTCACACAAGTTCGACAGTGTAGACACATAGGTGGACTAATATCTCTGTAAGGTGAGGAGGTAGTCATGGAAAAGAAGAATTTCCTTTTCTGTTCAGCTCGGGGCTGTCAGAGGTTAGCAATTATGGGACACTTACTCTGTGTAAAGTGTCTCACCTGCCTAGACCGTTGGAGAGGTCGTTGGCTATCAAAATCTTGTCCCAAATGTTCAGCCCTCCGCAAAGCATTGATTAATGATGAAGATAGCCAATGTAAGGCTATTCTCCAAAATATTAAATTAGAATATGGAACATATTGTAAGACAATGACTCATAAATCCCTCCAGTTAAATGATCAAACTCTTGAGGATGCATTAAAGAGTCCAATGACTACCTCACCCGTTCCGAGATCTTCTTCGAGAGATTCGTCATCACGCCATCGAAAGAGACCTCTAGACAAAGATCCGCCGGAGGGACTATCTTCTACCAACCGGCGAGATAGGTCAAGATCGCCCTTGCCACAAACAAAGTCCCCGTCAGATGACCAAGAGGCTAAGAGGTCCCGCTCTGACTTTGACTCCGCATTAAACGCCGGGGATAAACAAAAGTCGAGCCGGCATAAGTCGTCCTCCTCATCAAGTAGGAAGACAGCTAAGGAACCGTCCAAATCAAGACAGAAATCCTCAGCAAACAAAGAGACTATCCCCCATACACCTACACCGGAACCTGTTTCGTTACCTGTGTTAGGGACAGAAAGAAGTGGCAGTGTAGTTTTTCACCGGCGGAGACAGGAGAGCTCCTCAGACCGGCATACACCTGTCCAAGAATCCCTCATCTCTGAGGTCCCTAATTTAAATGTGTCCGATCTCCCGGGTCATGCAGATTACTATCAATCAGATGAAACCGAGGCCCGGGTCGATGAGCCTGGGTGGGATACTGAACCAGCCCCATCGACCCGGTCAACGGGATCACTAAGTAGGGGGCCACTTATTGAGATATACCAACAGGGGGGATATACTGAGGAAATAGATCCTAGCCAAAGACCAGTCTCTCAACAATCTGGGACGCAGGGCTCAGAGGCGTCACATCCCACGCCCCAATCTAATCAAGAAAGTGATGTTGATATAACAAAGGACCAGTTGCGAGAACTATTTGATTTTATGAGACTGATGAAGAGTGAGAGACAGACAACTGCCACAATACCTGTAACCCCGGCAGTGCGACCGCTGGGGCAAGTAGTGGTACATCCTAAAGTTACAGTAACTTCTCCTTCCCCTGCCCCCATTGTTAGCCCTGGGGATGCAATCCCCAGGCACCTCTGCTCTCTTGCAACCTAACATGAAATTGTTTTCCGGTCTATTAGCTCCCCCACTTGACAAGTCCATCCTCAACAAAAAGGGCCCTATGCCACTCTTGTATGGACCGGATACTTCTTGGTCAATAATTAAACCACTAAGCCCCGACCTTGCACAGGCCATGGTTACAGGTGAGTTACCTGTCCCAGACCAATGGGTTATAGAGGGAAGTGAAAAGGGGAAATTAAGGGCCAAGAACCACTTGGGAGAGGTATTTGATGTTGTGATTAAGGCCATCCCACAATTCTTCAATCCCCAATTGTTTGTGTACACATCATCCCCCGCCTTGCCTCCTACTTCCGCCGGAAAACTGTTTTCGGACTGGACTAAAACTGATGGATTGAACTACTTAAAAGCTTTGCAGGGTTTGACCCCAGAACTAAATTCTATTCCTTTCAGGGATTCTCAAGGGACCTCATTAGTTGATATTAAAGGAGGGGAGGATGGGCACTGGGTTACCTAGGGACATGAGGCCCAGTTGTTTGCAAGCACCATCACCAACAAAGGTAGCCACCAACTTCCAGCAGAAGACAATCATTGGTTTTCTATGCCAGTAGGCAAGGTGGGTGGGATTCCCAACATATACTTGATTTTATGGGGGCCCCTAAATTATCTTTATGCCAACTACCTGAACCTTTTTGTCCACCCACACAGGCTATGATTGACAAAGATTATAGGCTAAGACAGGTCTGGAGACTGGCGTCCCCACACCTAATCGACCTAAAACTGGCAGCCTCTCTAGCTAGAACGGCTGAGTCGGTTACGGACGCCAGATCTCAGAAGGCCCTTTCTCTGACCAGACGTCTTCTCCTCCAAAACTCAGTTCAATGTCTTGGCGATATCCGGACAGCTCTTTTTGAGGCGGTACGGGGGCGCCAAGAGTTGAGAGTGCATTTGGTGAAGAAACTTCCGGCGGAGATCGGTAGAAAGTTATTCCTATCAGATATCTTTACAGCTCCTCTAGTCTCCCCAGAAGTATGGAGGATAGTCACACTCCTTCTAGACCATTCAACTGCCACCACTTGTAAACCCAAAAGTGAACAGGCAGCTAAACAAAATTTCAGAACTAAGAGTTCCTTTCGTGGTCAGTCGTCACAGTTCAAACAGTCAGCCAAGCCTTTCACAACCCCTGCACCTTTCGAAGCAGCTAGAGGGCGTGGTAACTTCAGGGGTAGAGGAGGTAACTTCAGGGGTAGAGGGAGGGGCTTTCGGGGCCAGTACAGGGGTAAATCCAACAACAATGTTAGCAACACCTCTCAACCCCCCAAACCAAAGTCAGAGTCACAGCCACCCTCCAATAACTGAGACACACCACAGGGCTCTCTCACTCCCAGTGCCAAGGCAAGGCGAGATGGATCAGTGAGAAGCTCTGTCGGACAAGACCAGTCACATGACTGGCAACTTCCGAGATCATTTCCGAGCATGGCCCCGGCGGACATGGGCAAGGACAGTGGTCCGCAAAGGTCTCTCCTGGCGGTGGTCCCGGCGACCCCGCCTACGTTTCCCCACAGAATTCAATCGAGTTTCATTAGAGGTGGGAACCATTATCAAATAGATGATACAAAAGCATAATCCCCAGTCCTACGTCAATGCCAGTGTTCATATCCCGGTTGTTTCTGGTGCCAAAAAGGGACAGTGTTCAGATGAGGCCAGTAATCGACCTCTCATATCTCAACACCCATATTCACAATCAGTCATTCAGGATGCTAACAGTGAATCAGATCAGGTTGTCACTCCCGCCGCAGAGCTGGATGTGCTCAATAGATCTAAAAGACGCCTATTGGCATGTCCCCATCAACAAACGCTTTAAGAGGTTCCTAGCCTTACGCAACGGGAATCAAACGTTTGTCTTCCAAAGAATGCCCTTTGGGTTAAATCTAGCACCCAGAGTTTTCATAAAATTAGTCCGACAGGCATTGCTACCATTGCTTAAACAGGGAATCATGATTTTATGGTATCTAGACTATTGGCTAGTAGGTCGCCTGAAGGTCAAAAGAATTATCTTGGAAGGAAACAGGTGTTTTCCTCTTTTACCGGCAGGAAACACTGAGGACAATTCCAACCTTAATCCACAACCTCCTGGCGGCCTGGGTGAAGCCAGAAGTTATTCACTCCTCCTTGACTTGGACAGCTCCACCACCGACGGTTTGGGTGGATACAGACGCATCAGGAACCCTGGGTTGGGGTTACCAATCAAACTTAGGCCACCAGAGCCAAGGTCGATGGTCAACATCAAATCGCCTCCATATCAATGCCAAGGAGTTGCTAGTCCCACTATTCTTTTTACAGGAGCACGGCACAAGCCAGGCGGGAAAGTCCCTAGCCTTCAGAATGGACAATTTGACTGCAGTGACATGCATTCAAAAGCAAGGGTCAGTGAGATCAAGAGTGTTACAAGGGTTGTCGGAAAAGATATTTCGACTAGCCATGAGGCTCGGGATTTATCTTCATGCAACATATCTGCCCGGCGTGGCGAATGTATGGGCGGATGCTTTGTCCCGGCGACAGAGCACGCAAGTAGAATGGGCTCTCAGACAAAACATCTTTCAAAAGTTGATTGCGGAGCCCTACAATCCACAAGTGGACTTGTTCGCGTCAGAGGCGAGCCACAGGCTACCTCAGTACCTCACACGCCAGAGTTTAACTCCTGCGGGGGGACCCCCGCATTTATGGTAGAGTGGAACAAATGGAACTCCATTTATCTGTTTCCACCTCCAAACGCATCCTTAATGTGCAAAGTAGTTAAAAAAACTACGGCATTACCGGGGCATGGTCTCGATGATCGCGCCCTTCTGGCCGGCTCAAGTGTGGTACAACCAGTTGAAGACGTGGTGCGAGAACCCGGTGTCACTCCCGATCTCGTATTTCCACTTAGAGACAATTGGAAACCTCAAGACCTCGCTGACTTTCGCTTTGTGGATATTCAGAAGGCCAAGTGGCTAGGCCAGTTTGGGGAAACCGTGACTCACAAGTTGATTAATCAATATGCTCCAACAACCCAAAGACAGTACCAATCACACTGGAAATAATTTACGAAATGGATTGTAGAAACTGGCCAACAACAGTCCTCGGTGGCTCTGGTGTTTAACTATTTAAATTACCTATTTGATGTTCAAAAGTTGTCAGTTGTCACATTAATGAATCACCTCACAGCAATTAGGACACCATTTCTAGACTTAACTGGTTTGACTGTACCAGAAGAGGAAGAAAAGGGATTTATGAGGTCATGCATCAAGCTCCGCCCTCGCCCTCGTCAACTCACACCCACCTGGTCTCTGGATCGAGACCTTGAAATGCTTCAGTCCCGTAAATATTGCAAAGATCCTCCCTTTGATCTCATACTTAAAAAGGCAATTTTTCTAATGGCACTGGCTACGGGTGACAGGGTGTCTGAGTTGGCGGCGATGAGTTCGGAGCCAAACTGTCTAAGATTTAAAAGGCGCAACATAGGGGTACATATTGCTCCTGCTCCTAACTTTATTGCTAATAGTGAACATTCTCATCATGTATTTACCGAGTTCGAAATTCCGGCTCTGAAACAGGGTGACAGGCACCATTTATTGTGTCCAGTGCAGTCACTTAGGTTATTTATGAGGGCTTCCCAACCATCACAGGTGGGAGCCCTCTGACTTTCAAGGACAGGTGTTCGACTACAAAAACGCCGGCTAGCCGCATTATTAGTAGAAGTAATTCGAGAGAGTAACCCGGGCGTGTTGGCAAGATCACACGATATCCGTAAATGGGCGGCATCACTTCGATTCCTCCATAATTACTCTCTAGAAGACATTCAACAGACCCAATTGTGGTCATCAAATCATACTTTTCTCACACGTTACCTATCCATCAATCTCATGAAACCTTCTCGTACATGTGTAGCATTAAGGCAGAGAGTCTAGTGTTAAGCTGATCTTATGAAGAAAAAAAAAGGGGGGGGGGGGTTTCCTAGCTAAGGACTCCTCCTGCCTCTGAAGTGAGACAAAATGTAACGAGTATTAAGGTCATGTGATAATCGTTCCCTAGGCTAAAGTAAGCCTACCCAGGAACATTAATTAATTTTTAATAGGAAACACTATGAATGCAATAAGGTTTCCAATATACTCAAAAATCTCAGGGATTAGATCTAGAGTATAAATATTTTTGGTAACATTACCTAAGGCCATGAATATGTAGGCCTACATATTAATAAATTTGGGTGATAATGAATGTTTCATTTCCCCTGGAATATATAAACTGAATAGATAGTTTATTCCTGTGTTACACCAACTGTTCTATGAAACTTAAAGGCGTTAACACCACAGGCTTCCTTTAAGAAACACCGCCTGTAACCTTCTTTTATATTTTATTTGATATTAAACTGACCTGATTAGTACATGTTCATTGGACCGTAACCGGTTTATTAGTGGTATGTGATGTTTAGTGGTAGTTAATGTTTGGAAGGAAGGTTTTCGGAGCAATGGGAAGTATGTGGAAGACGAGAAATCTCGGAGTGAAAGTAAAAAGTGCACTGTATCAAGGAATTGTTGTGCCAACAGTGATGTATGGGGTTGAGACATGGGCTCCGAAGAAAAAGGAGAAAAGAGGGCTGGATGTGATGGAGATGAGCTGCTTGAGGAGTATGTGTGGAGTTACTCGTAGAGACAGATTGAGGAATGATGAGATACGTAGGAGAGTGGGGCAGCAGGAACATTTGTCAGCCAGAGTGGACAGAAGGGTGCTGAGCTGGTATGGTCATGTTGAACGAATGGGAGATGAAAGGCTTACAAAGAGAATATGTGAGTCAGATACAAGGGGAGATAGAAGGGCAGGAAGACCGCCATTAAGATGGAGAGACTGTGTAAGAAAGGCTTTGGATGACAGAGGAATGACTATAGATCAGGCAGGGGAAGTGGTGGTGGACAGGAGTGAATGGAGAATGCTTGTGAATAGTTGAGTGAACACGTGGTCATTTGGAGTAAGGGGTCGGGCGCAAGTTGGACTAGATAATAGTCCATCAGGCGCCTGGCCCGGGGAGACGATTAATATGAAGGGTGTGCCTGGAAGTGTGGTGGGAGGGCTTGTGGCTTTGGCTCCGCTGCATGTCTGCCTGCCGAGATCGGAACCTCTCCAGGTGGTCAGGGGCCGGGGGAGTGCTGGAGCGACCTTGGTAACCCTGGTCTCTGGGTCTTCTCCTGGGTGACCTGGATGTGTGAGAGTTTGTGTTTTTTATCTGTGTTTATTTTTTGTTTTATGTTGTTTTTGTGTTTTCCCTGTTCTTGCTCTGTCTTGAGTCGGCTACCCCCAAAATGGGGATTGGGCCTGAGCATATAGATAGATAGATAGATGTGATGTTTATGATGAATGTCCCACCTCCAGTCTTGAGAATTCAGGCGCATCGTCAATGATGAAGGGGCCACTAATAAATTATTAGTAGGGTCATTTGCTTGGAATCCATGACCATTATGTTCCTACCTTTTTCTCTCGATGGATTTGACAACCTGAACCATTTTAAAGGAAAATTAGCTCCTATGCCCCTCTGAAAAGTGACGGCTAACTCTGCTAGAGCCCAATATTCAAAATGGCCGCCAACGCCATCTTGAAAAACATGAAATGTAATATCTCTGGCATCAGATGAGCTACAAGGACGAATGAGGTGTCCTTTTTCACTACTTCTGGCATTACAAATCCACTGGAATGGTTATTGTATTGTATTGTATTGTATATTGTATTGTTATTGTATTGTATTATACTAATTGTATATACTAATCTGCCACTTCACTGTCACTACATGATTCACTGTATGAGCCACTATCAGAATCACTGTCCTCACTTTCGCTGCTATCATCACTGTTGTTCTCTGCCTGTGGTGTATATCTAATATTACTTTTTTACTGTTTCAGATGGATCGCATGCCCATCTGATGAAAATCGCCGACTTGTGAAGTGACCGAAATAATGGATAATAGAAGAGAGAGTGAAGAGTTACCAGACAAGACTTTAAATGAGTACGAGTGCATTTTACTCTGTGGTAAGCGATGTATCGCAGATGATCGTTTGGAAAACATTACACCTGAGAAGTGGGAATCCATCCGGGAAAAGTCTTTACAATGGAAAGAACTTGATAAGTTTCAACATATACATGAAAATGTGGATTGGGAGAAGGGACCAAAGGGTCACCACATGCATAGCACTTGTTACGCATCATTATCCAGCAAGCGCAAGCTCTCTCAAGCCGAAAAAAGCAAACACAAATCCGAGGAACGTCTTGAAAGAGATGAAGCATCAGATCAACAAGACCCTTCCCCAGAGGCCAGTGCACCTAAAAGGCTCCGCTCCAGTATGGGTGTCCTTCACGATAAGACTCTATGTGTGTGGTGCATGAAAGGAGCATACAAGAGTAGTGATCGTGACAAGCAGATTTTACTCCTATCAACAGTAGATGCCTGGACTAAATTCAAGTTACATACTGTCCGTCTGGAAGATGAAGTCATGAGATTGAGACTTGACACTCTGATTGCATCCATCCCAGATAGTCAAACAGTATTTGGGTTGGAAATCCGCTACCATCGTGCGTGCTGGCGCAAATATGTAAGCGCCCACAAGCCCCTTTCAGATGAAAGCACTCAACATCTGCAGCGTGTAAACCTCCGAGAGGCCCAAGCTCTCTTCTTTCATCATATTCGTCAAGTCATCTTCAAAGACCATGAAATTCGCATACTGCAAGGCCTGCTGCAGGACTATAAGCGCATTATCTCAAATCACGGACATAACTCAGTAGTAAAATCCAGCTACTTAAAGGAAATTCTCGTCAATGAATTTGGGGAAGACATCAGATTTCATGAACGCATTCAAAAGAATGTGAGTGACTGGCATATGATACAACAGCAGCAGGTACATACATCGAGGTGGCAATATCTTCATTGGGTGTCAGCAATGATCAGTTGGTGATGAATGTTGCGGCACGACTCAAAGAGCAAGTCATCAGGACAAATACTATTCCCTGGCTCCCATATATACACGAGTTGGAGAGAGAAGAAGACCTCAGTGAGCTCCTGCTGAAGCTGCTCACATGGCTGAAACACCCAAATAAGTCTGCAATTGATGACAGTCCATCCATCCGATCGATTGCATCTATCCTCACAAGCTACATCACTGGAAAACACACTGCATTTGAGATAAATCTCTCTGTCTTGCTACATGGACTGACCAAGAGTAGGGAGATAGTCGACATAATGCACAAAGATGGACTGGGCATCAGTTACAATGACGTACTTATGCTGCGAGATTTTTGGGTGGTCAATGACCTCAAGTGCTCATCTGATTGCCCCTTTGAACTAGCTGAGGGTAAGCCTGCTATCGCTATAGTCGACAACGATGACTTCAAGAGCGACACACTGACCGGTGCTGGCCAGTCACACCGCACTAATGTCATGTTTGTGCAGCCAGAATCATTTGATACAGAACTTCCTTCCGAGATCACGAGGATAGACCAGTTCACGGTGCCAACTTTGCATCAAACCTCTCGACAACTCTCAAAGAGCTCGGAAGTGAAATGCAAAAAGTCAACCCATACAAGACAGCGAAGCGTGGGGAACCACCTCTCAGGAAGCCACCAGCTGATCAAAGTACTCCTCCTCCTGACACATCGGTGCAAAGAATTCGTGGTGTGATCCATGCATTGGCCAGGGCGCAAGATGACCGAACAAGACCTAAGCCAGAAGAACAGACTGTGCCTGGGTTTTCAGGGTTTCACGCTAGCATGTCAAATGCAGATGAAAAGAGTCGAGCAATATACCACAGACCTATCCCAACCCACCCAGTAAGACAATTCTCAATGATGTGATGTGTAAGCTTGCAAAGTCAATCGAAGAAAAAATTATGCCTTCTGCAATAATTGTTGGTGATCATCCTGTCTACGTGCTCATGCTAGAGTTGAAAAGTGAGAATACTGAGCTGTTCAGCAAAATCTTACCATTCATGGCACCCTTCCACATCCAAATGTCGTTCATCTACACTATATACAAGAGGTTTAAGGGATCTGGCATCTGAGATGTGTTGGTGGCAGCTGGTGTTATAGTAGACGGGTCTGTTGATCAGGCCCTTCGTGGAAAACATGTTAAGCTTGGGGTTCGCTGCTTGCGACTATTCTACAAGGCTCTGGTCCACCATGTCAGAGACAAACGTTTGAAAGATTCCTCTCTATCTGAAGAAGTAAAGGCATCCCTTGCCAAGCTTCGACATCCGATTGATGCACAGGAACTTGCAGATGAACATGCAGAGCTAGAGAGAAATGCTGAGCTGAAGGACCTCGTTGATGCTCTCTTCAAGGACTTGAGGGTGCCCCACAAGCAGAATACTGGATGTCATTCATGGAAATGGTTGAGGTTCTAACTCAAAATATCCATGCAATCAGAACAAGCAACTGGACTGAGTTCAAGTCCTCACTCAAGCTCATGCTTCCTTTGATGCAAATCTATGATAATGACAAGTATGGTCGGCATCTCCCCGATTTCACCGCAGTGCTTGATACCCTTCCTGTCGATCAGGCTGCATTCATGGAGAGTGGTATGTTTGCACAGTCAATGACAGGAAAACCATATTCGTGTGTCGCCCTCGACATAGGGATAGAGTCAACAATGAATAAGGGCTCTAAGCTGAAGTCTGGTTGGTTGGCCATTCTAAACAATGAAAAGCAGCTCCTTTCAAACACTCGGAATGTGAATAACATCAATCTGGTGAGAACAAAGGTCCATCGCCATGCTAATCGCAAGAAACAAGGAAAAGGGAAGCATGCTGATTGCTCGTCGAGTAAAATGAAGAAGGATGAACAAGCTGTACAGGATATAAGCGCATGTCTCACTGAATTCAAGTGTGATCCATTTGACCATACAAACAAGACACTTCGATCCCTACAGTCAGGAATCCCAGCCTCAGACGCTCTCACTGCCGACTTGAAATCGGCAAAGGAGGATGGCACAAGCAAACTGAAGCAGTTCTTGAATGAGAGAGTGTATTCCAAGACCAAGTCTCTCAACGACAGAGTTCCCCGTAGCAAGCGTTTGAACTTTTCAACTCAGGAATTGAAGAAAGCAGATGGTGAGAACCTGAAGGGAAAGACTGAGGAAATGGAGCGTAATGCCTTGGCCTCTATTCTCAGGCTGGTTGAAATGAGTGGTGCCCTCAAACTTCAAGAAGTCCTGCAGCATCGTGTTACAGCCGAGTGCCTTTCCATCTTCAACGTCAATGGAACCATCCGTAAGGCACAGAAAAGCAAGCTTCAACAAAAACTAACTATGACTGTCATTCCAGAGCCTGATGTATATACGTCTATTATTGATATTTGCCTCATCTGGCGCCTAACAACTCCTACCATTGAAGACAGAGAGAAGGGAGACGGTACCAAGTATACCTGGGGAGATTATGCAGAGAAGTTGGTGAACTTCGTTCTAACGAGACACAAGCATGCTGAGCGCATCATTTGCGTCAATGATTCATATGATCAGAATTACACGATCAAGGACAGTGAGAGAATACTGCGCCAAAAAAAACTGCCAATCAGCAATGTCTCACTCGGCAATGCTCACCATATTATAGTGTGCTCCGGTCAGACAGATACACAGCAGCTGTCGTTCTTGACACAGAGGACACAGACAACTACGTGCAAGCGGCATATCTTGCTCAGAAGACAACAGGAATCCTGTGTGTGAAATGCAAACGTCAGCTTATCGATGCCCGATGTTTGTGCAGTGAGGCAATGGCTGCATCCATCATACCACTTCATGTCCTCACTGGGTGTGACCACAACTCTGGCTTCTATGGAGCAAGCAAGAAGCTCATCGCAGATCGTCTGGAGAAGTCTAAAGAGGCACACGACCTGCTAGCAGCATGTGGTACACAGCTCCTAGTCACAGAACAGGTCATCAGTGATTTGGATCGGTTTGTCATTCGACATGTCTATGGTGATACCATCTATGAGAGATGCGAGGGCAGCGAAGTGGATAGCTCAGAAGAAAAAAAGCACTATCCGACTTGTGCCTGACTTGGACAGTCTCCGTCCACACTTGGAGCATGCAAACTATCTTGCATATTTGCAAAAGCATTACCAGCTCCAAAGTCACCCCTCACCGATCGGCCATGGATGGCATCTTGTAAATGGCCTATGTCTGCCTGTCCGTTCAACCCAGCCCCCACTTCCCCCATCCATACCACTACCTACAAATCCGCAGGCAGAGAACAACAGTGATGATAGCAGTGAAAGTGAGGACAGTGATTCTGATAGTGGCTCATACAGTGAATCATGTAGTGACAGTGAAGTGACAGATTAGTATGTACAATTAGTATAATACAATACAATAACAATACAATATACAATACAATACAATACAATACAATAACCATTCCAGTGGATTTGTAATGCCAGAATTAGTGAAAAATGACACCTCATTCGTCCTTGTAGCTCATCTGATGCCAGAGATATTACATTTCATGTTTTTCAAGATGGCGTTGGTGGCCATTTTGAATATTGGGCTCTAGCAGAGTTAGCCGTCATTTTTTAGAGGCGCATAGGAGCTAATTTTCCTTTAAAATGGTTCAGGTTGTCAAATCCATCGAGAGAAAAAGGTAGGAACAAAATGGTCACGGATTCCAAGCAAATGACCCTACTATATAGGTTGCTAGGTCCAAGTGATCGATAAAATGCGAACATAAATTAGATGGACTTAAGTTTCTGAAAAGACAAAGGATATATTTGTTTTGACTCTCTTTTTCATAGTATTATTTGTTTGCTGAAAGGATATGATTATTTTTTTTTTATTCCATCCCATTAGAAATTATTCATAAATTAAAAACAGACTAAATAAGACATAGTTATACTGTATATATGTATAAGGGAGATAGATGCATTAGATAGATAGAAAGACAGACATTTGATGCATAAATAACATATCGAGACCTATCTATCTATATACTCAGACCCAATCCCCACTTTTTATTCTTCTTTTTTTTTATGGAGACCTGACTGTATAAATTACTTATATTTGTATATTTGTATATAATTATATATATATATATATTGAGTTTTATGAGTTATCATTGTTTTATATACTGTATATTCATATATTTGTTCATATGTTATTATTTTGTTATTTCTAATTTTTTATGATTCTTGTATAATTTCTCAAGTAATATTTTAGTTAGGTATGATCTTTGACATTTTAATATTAAGTTTATGTAATTGAGAGTTGCCACCAGTGTTCATGAGTCGTTTACGAGTAGTCAGAAGTAATTATGAGTCACTAAGAATATTCTTGAGTCACAGAGTCACCGAGACTTGTCGGACTCGCGGTCGAAATTTCATGAAGGGGTGAAATTTTGCCGGACCAACCCGAGCCACTACGTATTTCTACGAAACACTGATTTTGACCACAGGTCATTACGCGAGTTCCAAAAAGTGCGGACTCGTGGTAACTCGGGCTCTCACTCGTGAATGTATGAACTAGGTTTTAGACAGAGGACTCTCATTCTACTTATCGATCGGGAGGGGGTAGGTTGACTCGGAGCAGTGTTGCCAAGGTTTTCATTTAGCGTATCGGTACCAAAAATCTATTGTAGCCCAATTCGAGTATTCAGTTTTCAATATGTTCATCACATATCCGTGCATTTAGGAACACGCTTCCTGAATAAGCTAATTGTGGGCAGAGCCTGAGAGGGTGAATATCATCTAATGGTAGCACACACATTTACACAACTCTTACTCTGTGTAGCTGACTCTGAGGATGGGAACGTAGGTGAAGTTAGGACCATTGTGGAGTACAGGTGGGACGGGACGCCAGTTGAAGGTCAGGTGAAGCTGGTCTGAAGCTCCGAACTCACTCAGAAAAGAACCGGGCCCAATTTTGGGTGGTTGGTCTGGAGCTACAATGAAATAGAGGACAACAATTACCACTTGAATACCATATGTCTTCAGTATTGTATGTATAATCGTCTAGTTACTAGCGTAAGTTAAATACGGTCAAGCCAGAGATTATAATACAAAGAGATGGGATTTGTTTTTATCTTATGTACTAATAAAATCCTGCCCAGAAAAGTTGCCAGTTGCCCATATTTGAGTTCATTATGAACGCCATCTATTGTAAGCTGAATTATGAAGTAGTGAAAAAGACTATGGGTTCAACCAACGTTCTGTATAATAGAATTTGTATTCCATTTAATTCAAAGACATTTTAAATATGCAGTGCTAAAATTAATATAGGTTAATTCGACGTATTCGAGATGGCCTACATTATGGCTACCCCCTACCCAAAAAACCCTCAATCACAACTGGTCCCCATTGTTGTTGGGGTGATGTGGTATGGCCAAAACAGGAATATTTCTGCAAGAAATAGGAGTTAAAATCGCATGAATTAAAAAAAACAAAAAAAAAACAACAGTAGAAAAAAACATGTTTTGTCCGGAAAACTCGCACCAAATATTATTTGTTTACCTTGCTATCTTACCTTACACTAAACTAGATTTGGTAATCGTTTTTTTAATATCCCTATAAATGACAAGAGTCGAATATAAAAGGAAATGATGTTCAGAGTTATGACCTCACCGTCCCTCTTTTTTGTTATTACTTGTACTGTTACTGTCATTTAGTCAGTATAAGAGAATATACATGAGCTTAACCCAATGTAATACATCGTAGGCTATGATATGGTTGGTTAGGCTTGCGAATTTAAGTTCTCTAAATAATAAATTGTTTTATGATAGCGAAAAGACCACAGAACAAGTTAATAAGCTAGGCTTGACCATTATATACCAACATAGTTACTTGAAATTGTCAATTAATGTCGCACATGTTAAAGCAAAGATGCTTTTAGACAATACCGGTGGACGTATGGAAGATTACTAATAGACATAGAGCACAACAAAACGTCGATTGTCATTCACAGAACCAATAGCTATCCCGTGTTGTATTGAAAGAGGATTACTGTACTAGTTTAGCTTAAGGGGACTACACACCCTCCGACACAACAACAACAAAATAAAAAAAATATTATATCTTTCTTCTCGGTTCTTTTACGGTATAATCAAATTATCAATGCCGACTTTGTGGGAGCATGAGAATGTGGTACGTCATGATATCATGACGTCACGACGTCATGATGTCATGATGATGTCACAACTTCCTGCGGTCTTATTATTTGTCCTAGAGACACCTGCTGTTACATGTAAATACTCGAGTACCATACGAAGAGCGTGTAATTTAGTTTTTCTTAAAATTTCCAATACATCATGAGATATCGAGGTCATAAAATGTACGTAGTGCGCGACGTCGCGACGATAGAGATTTTGTTTAATAAAATTCCCCCTGCTACTCAAGTTTTTCACTTTATCGAAAACAAAAATTACACGATGAAGACACAACCAATATGTGTTAACATGAGTGCTTACAAGCAGCTCCAATACAATACAATGGAGTAGTTACACTTGGAAGTTGCCAATATATGATTGTGGGAAATCGCAGACGAAAGAAAATATATATAACATCTCAATTATTTGGTGGTGTGTCATGAAAAAATGGCTAAGTTACTTATAAAAACTAAGTTTTCTGATTTAGGTATTAGAAGAAAACGTAAACTAGCCAGTAATTTAGGGTAAACTAGGATTTTTCTATATGTAACCTCTTATAATACGTATGATAGGTGTATGTCAGTGTTTTTTTGGGGGGAGGGTGGGTATTGATGTCATAGTGATGTCGTATAGGTGTTTATGCCCTCTTATGTTATTCTCCATTGTTGAAAGAACCATTTTAGACCCCCCCCCCCAAAAAAAAAAGGAAAGAAATCATGACATTTTGGTTGTGTGTGTGATGGTCATATGGTTGTTTATGCCCTCCTATGCTATTCTCCTATGTTGAAAGAAGCATTTTAAACAACAAAACATATATGAAATTTTGGGTGGGGGGGGGGGGGGGGGGGGGGGGGTCCCCTTAACATATTTAAGCATTCGTGGGCAAATGAGAAATTATATAGTATCAAATACCAGACAACTATTGATACCATTGAATAATATTCAATGGTTATATATTATATAACCCTTCCTTCTACTGCAAACCCAATACAAATTAGTTTGCAAATATAACATTGAAAACCCCAATTGTCCTTGTCTGTAAAAGTACCGAAAATGCAAGCTTGTATTACATGTGCCAAGAGTCAATATACTGACAGTTTTTGTAATCTATGTGTATGAAGGATACAAAAGGCAGGATGATTGTAACGAGTACGACCCCCAAAGCCAAAATAGTGACAGAGAGCCAAATTCAAGGGACATTGAGGTCAGAGTGCCTGGACACACACAATTTAAAGCAGTCTAAGTCATAGAATGAAGGAAGGTTTGATTGATGAAGACAGTTCCGGAGTTCACTTGCTGAGCAGAAGAAAGACTGAGAAAATGTGCAAATCTTTGGTTGCAGAGCTAGACAGAATAGGAGTGAAAGGCGGGTGCCTAGTACCAATCGCAACAGAGCTAGTATACAATGAGAGAACTCTGAAAAACACTAATTTTTGTAATTGCTATAAAAGAGTGAAAAAGATACAATATTGCGGCGTATTAAAAGAGATTATAAGGAACTAGTAAGAGGGCAACGGGTGAGGGCTGGTCGTATCCAGAGTGAGGTTTGGCATCCTCTACCCAACCTTAGCCGTTTCTGTCTGTCTCTTTTACTGTCCTACTTTTCCTTCTCGGTGCAGGAGGCTAGGAATCCTCCTCCCCATGAAATATTGTCCTACTCATCGAGACAGAGAAAGGTGCGAAGGAACGTGAAAGTAGTCCGGGACCCTGAGAATTAGAACCCTTGAATGTTGTTTCTGTTTGGGCTCTGTCTCGAGTCGGCCACCCCCAGCAATGAGGTATGTGCCGGAGTATATACATACATACATATATACAGTAAGAGGAAGTGAGCTGATGACGCAAAATGCTTTTGACTTTACTTTTAAGAAGCGGGGTGTGGGTGGAACCACCCCACACATGCTAGCAATATTCGATACACTGTGCCCCTATACAGAGCAAGAAGCTTTGCGGGGGTGAAAAACCCATGGAGACGGTTGAACACACGTAACTTCTGGGAAGCTGTTATATCAAGAGTGGTAATATGCTCTTTCCAAAAAAAAAAAAAATTGAAAAAGATACACCGAGAATATTGACAGAAGATGAAGGGTTGATTTGTGTATTGTTGAAAAATAATCTTGTCGAAGATTGCGAGCGGTAGATAGAAGGTGAAATTGGGCTTTGGAGGCACTGAAATTAACAAGGCCTCGTCACGTGAATTGTGAATAACTAGTTGAATAGTGTAAGGTAGGGTCATTAGCATTTGAGTGGATAAGAGTAGAGGTAGTCCTACAGTTGAGATGGTAATTAATTAATATTAGAAAAAAAATGGAGACTGGAGAAAGCCCTGACGAACTCTAGAGTTGATAATTTGAGTAAGTGAGCGATGGCCTTCCACAACTGCAGCTATGGAACAGTCAGAAAAATAATTAGAGACAAAGGCACAGATAGAGGGGTAGAAACCTAAGGAGGGTAGTTTGGAAATTATACATTTGTGCCAAACTCTATTGAAGGCTTTCGATATGTCTAGCACAATAGAAAAAGTCCCACTGAAATGTTCGGAAAGAAGAATAACCAAGAGATAGTAAGATAAGCAAGGAGATGACCAGTAGAGCAGCCCTGGACCCCAAGCGATTTAATAAAAAAGTACACTCCAGGACCAACCACTTGTCAATTTTGTTTTCCTGAAGACACATGGGATGGGTTAGTAATGAAGGAAAAACAACATAAAACTGTTCACCTAGGTAATTTGGGGGTCTGCGGGCGGGGAAATTCACATCCCATAAACGGTGACCGTCCTCAATAAAGGTTTTCTGGTGCACTGCGACCGTCCTCAATATATCCAGATCATTAAAAAAAACTTAGAAAACACCCAAGTAGCTCTCAAAACAAAGCAATTTGTGATTAGGTGAGATAATTCCCCTCCATTACTTGCTACCACTTCTACAAATATGTTCCCCCCCCCCCAACCCATCCCATCCCTTTTCCCCCTCTTCAATTATCAGCTATTTTTCCTCTTATTCCCCCTTTTATCGGTTAATTTTCAGCGCGAATTTCCCTCACACAGTCTCTTTAACACGGGCGAGTCAAGGCCTCAGTGTCGCTTTTCAGCTCGGAGAGGTAGCATATACGCCGCTCCAGCTCTCGCCGCATGATACGACCTTGCGGCAATAATACGCCTTTTTCACCCCCCAAATGCTATTCCCATTTCTTTTATTGATCTTAAAGGTTCAAATGTTCATAATAAAAGCAAACTAGGCGCATATGGATAAGTAATAATTATATATATGGTAGTATGACAATTTTCGTCAGAATAGAACCAAATACCTTCGCTTGACGGGAGGGTTTGAACTACCATAGCTTCGCAGTTTACAATTTAACATGGGGTGATGGGTAGGCAATATATTGGAAAATCACTCCCGCGCACGCCCACACGCAAGCGGCTGGACTTGGGGGGTTGCCAACCATCGGTATTGTTCCTAAAGTAGTTCCCATACAAATCTGAACCCTCTAGGTGCCATAGGACAAGAGTAATTAAGGCGGACGCAACCGTTATGTCGTTGGTACTATGGGTTACATACATAGGCGACACATAACGTGTGTCCCTGGGTTCGAAGAGGTTAATGAAACCATACTGTAGATCTGAAAGTAGATTATGGGAAGATAAATGATTAGAAAATTTTGAATTAAGAATAGTTTCCAAAACTTAAGAGATGCAAGAAATGAGAGCAATTGGGTGGTAATTGGAGTATACAGATGCAATACATATAGAACCCTAGGTCTACTTGATACTAACGCAATCTATTTTAATATTCTGGCAGAATTATGTCACAGAGTGGTGGGGTCTAAGTTACCCTATTAACGACTATTTGTCGCATTTGACAGACGTTGCGTCAAACACTTCAAATGAATCAAAGCTCTGAACTTGTTCATAAACAAACCTGCTCCTATTTTAAGAGGCTGATCGGGAGCATGGGTGTATGAAAGAATGAGTTTAACATGCTTGTCTAGAATCCAAAAGGGACTTTCTTAACCCCGGTTCATGCCATATGGCGTCAGCATGTTTCACGCCAAGCTATCAATTTGTTCATGGTGCAATTGTGGCCTTATTGGCCTTGTGATAATTTAAGCTGCATCCCAAGCCCCTGCTACACTTCCCCAAAGCTTTTCCCTAATCCCTCCCACTAACTCCTCCATCCACAATCACCCCTAACCATCTCCCCTTCCCACTCACATCTCACGTGATTGCATCATACCGTCCGGCTCCCTAGACAGTGAGTGACCCGGTGAGAGAGAGGGTGCAAGAGGCCTTTGTTTGGGCCACGTGATCGACACACACACATACATATACACACACACACACACGAGTATTGCTCGATGTTTAGTCCCACACGTATATACGCAAGCATGCTCAAGCGCTGGAATTCTTGTTGACAGTCAAGCAGTGATAAACAGAGAAAAAACAACACAGAATCATGGGTTTTTAACCATTCGCAAGCTGAATAAAGTTAAATAATCATAGGTAAATATCAAGGAAAATGGCCACTTTTTTTCCTTGTTAATTTAAATTTATGTGTTAGCTAGTTTTCAATATTATATAGTGGTTTGAATTAGTAACAACCATTGGAAAATTATTTATGCTCATCATCCAGGAATCTTAAAACACTCTGATGTATGGGTTTTTCAGAGTAAAAAAGCAAACTATTGTAAGCCAAAGTATGCAGGATGGGTTGATGGGGGGGGGGGGGGGGGGTTCCCCCCCCCCCCCCCCCCATGACATTGAAATCAGCATCTATTTTACCAGTAGGGGCCCTAATTCGAGTTTTACCATTGTTGATAGGGGAAATTCTAGGGAGAGTTGTTGTTGATGTTGTTGTTCCCCAAGCTGCCTGGCCGAACAGCCCCAGGGCCCCGAGCAAGGCCAAGACCATAACCGAGCGCCCCCACAGAACCCTCCCTGCCGACCACAATAAAGCCTGGGTGACCGAAGCCACTCCATGGCGGGGAGCTGAGGAGGGTGCGGAAGTGCCCGGGAAACCAAAGCCCCACCCAGGGCCCTGTGCCCCTCAGCAATTATGAAGAGAAAGTTGAGGGGCACAGGAAAAATGTGACGCTTTGGCTTCCAATCTTGGTAGATTGGGAGGTCAATCCACGGAAGAGACGCCGTCACTTGAGATCTAGAAAATATATAAGTAATAGGAACAGTCAGAGTAAGCTATGGGTATGGCAGAGATCGCTCAGTTCTCACTCTGATACACTAGCCCATCACCACATGACTAGAACCCAATCCTCTCAGCATCAGCTAGGAAAGGCCCTGGAAAGCCACCTTTGGCGTGGGGATAGCTCCCCTATTTCAACCCCTTTCAGGGTTGGGCACCCGCCCTCTAGGAGATATTTTTTGTTTTTTACAATATATGTTTTTGCCCATATAATGCATGTCCGCGTTTCCGATAGTAATGACATATACTAATATTAAGTATAGGTCATGTACTTTCGGTTAATGACCACTAAATTTCCAGGAAAGAAGGTGGCCAGTTTCCTTAACATATACTGTGATCATAGCATTTGGTTGATTATTGTCTGCTTGTTATTCATGAAGGTACACAATGCTTAAACAAGGAATTTGTGCGCCAGTGACATGGCCAAGAGTTTCTCAGCAGGGGGGCACCAGATTATGATGGGGTTGGGCACTGGAATAAAAATGGCACCCTGGTAGGTGAAGGGGGGGGGGGGGGGGGTGTCTAGCGAAGTGGGCCTGTGTAGCTGGGGCGGAAATATTTTGAAAATTAAGCCCTTTCAGGGGGCATTTTGAGGCCTTTGGAGGGCGAAACAGTGGAGGGGAGTGTCCTATAGGTTTCTTATGAAGATACCTACAGGACCCATAAATACACATAAATGTCGATAAGCCTGATAACGGGCATCAGGTAGAACTAAACCGAAATAAAATTAGCATCTAGTTACTAGGCCTACGGAAATTTGATTTAACCTACAGGTATATACATAAAATAAAATAAATTCCTTCAATTAAATAATATATGGTAACACCATGTGTCATTCCAAGATGATATTGTTAAATAGCTGGTTAACCTAACAAGTGCGCATGGGGGTAATTAGACACCTCTCCCTGTGCGCATGTATTTGAGGTGTTTCCGTCACTAAAATATTCATTGTACCATTAATAGCATTAATACTTATCCATATGCGCCTATTATGGGTTGATTATAAAGGTATTAACCTGAAACAACAATAAAACGAGTGAAAACAGCATTTGGATGGTCAAAATCGGAGATATAGCCCGCGAGTTGTATAATGTATGGGTGAGGCAAGCTGCTTTCCCGCCAATTTCCCCCAAGGCCACTGAGACACAGTCGATCGATACTCTCTCTCTCTCTTGCATTCGCTTGCTATCAGTGATGACCACACCCTGCAACCGGCTTTCTAATGTTAGCACGAAAATATACCTCAGAATAAGGGAATAACAGGGAAAATAGGTGATAACTGAAGGAGAGGAGGAAAGTGGGGAAGGAGGGGAGGTAGAGGACTGAGATTTTGCATGGCCCAGGGGCCATTTTTTTTTTTTTTTTTTTTTTTTTTTTTTCGATGTCAAAAGTTGATTTTTTTTTCTCTGACTCTTAAGAGTCTTCCCGCAATCCGCCGGGGGAACTCTTAAGAGTCTCCCCGCAGTTCCCGGGTTAAATAGATCTTTGGGTTAATAACTGTCTTCGTGGTGCAATGCATAAGTGTGTTGATTTTCGGTGTTAGCGTCCTGGGTTCGAATCCCCGGACTGCCACATATATTTGTTAATTTCATTAATCGAGTTTACGAGTAAAGTTGGTTAGTGGAGAGAACATAATAAATAATAGTTTGCTTAGGATAATTACTCATTTGTAAAGGTTGGCTGTTTATTATTCACATAATATAAGTAGGCTACTCCTGTTATATGAAAAACACAAGTGAGCTATGCAAAACACATTACCGTACATATTATTTTGTATTGGTATGTAAAACATAATTATGCACGGAAATGTAAGGACATAAATTAATGCCTTTTTTATAGTATGATCTATTAAGGAGGAAGCATTCAAATGGTACCGACGCCTTAAGACTCAAGAATCCCATTCTTCCTATGTATCTGCCTGGAATCAAGCCAAATCTGTTCTTCGACTTGCCAAACACTCTTTCATCAATAATAAATACACTGAACTATCCAACTCTAGCTCTTCCCAAGCTTTTTGGCATCTAGCCAAATATCTCTCCAACAATTTTTCTTCCTCGTCTTTGCCTCCCCTTTTCCACTCTGATGGCACAACCATCACTTCCTGTGACAAAGCTGAACTCTTCGCTCAAACTTTTGCTAGAAACTCCACCTTAGATGATTCCTGTGCTATTCCTCCCCCTCCACCCTCTCTCTCCTACTTATGCCTAATAATCTAATCTCTTCTAAAGATGTATTTTCTACTCTCTCTGGGCTTAATACTAATAAGGTGTAAGGTCCGGACGGTGTTCCTCCTGTTGCACTAAGAAACTGTGCTTCCGTGCTGACTCCTGACTAGGCAAACTCTTTCGTCTCTGTCTCTCCTCTAACGTCTTCCCTTCTTGCTGGAAGTTTGCTTTCATTCAACCTGTCCCAAAGAAGGGTGACCGCTCTCAACCCTCCAACTATCGTCCAATTACTCTCATCTCTTGTATCTCTAAATTTTTTTTTGACTATTCTTGCTTCCAAATTGCTTAAGCATTTATCTTCTCATACTCTCAGGTCGCCAGTATGGCCTCCTTAACCCCTTTTATGCCGGCGACGTATTTTTATTATATTCCAGCTATATTTAAAAAAAAATTGTGCAGCTTAAGAAGGATCTGTGGAAGTAAAAAGGGATAATTAAGATAGTTGGCAGCCCTTCATTACTGGAGTAAATAAAATCGTCTAAATAGAGCTTGAATAAAATTAAAAAGACATCTCCCGTACAGAAAGGGTTAAGGGTCCCTCTGCTGGTGATCTTCTTTCATATCTTAGTAACCCTTGGTCATCCTCCTTTTGGGACATATCTAAGGCCTTCGATAGAGTCTGGCACAAATTTTTAATTTCTAAACTACCCTCCTTCAGTTTCTATCCCTCCGCCTGTGCCTTTGTCTATAATTTACTTTCCAGCCGTTCCATAGCTGCGGTTGTGGACGCCATCGTGTGCCATCGCTCACTTCCTCATCCTATCAACTCCGGTGTTCCTCAGGGCTCTGTCCTATCTCCCGTTCTCTTTCTAATTTTCATTAATGATCTTCTCAACTGTATCTCCAATCCCATCCATTCATTCGCAGACAACTCTACCTTACACTGCTCAATTAGTTTCCCTGAACGCCCCAAGCTGAGGTGTATGAATAAGTAAACAATTTACTATGGTATTTTTTCAGTAATATGAGTAAAATCGTCTAGTAGTAGCCTGCTTTAGATAATGACAAGTGATACATAATCTTGTAACGTAACTCAAATCTCACTCGGCAAAGAACAAGTTGTTTTTTCAGGCGGATGGTCGGGAAGTGGAGTGTAGGTGAGAGAACTTGAAACCTTAATCTAAATTAACCCATTCTGTACCAGTGACGTCATTGTCATCATATTCTGGACACTACTAGATGATTTTATCCAGCTTAGGAAGGATGTGTGGTAGCTCAAGGGATCCAATGAGACAGTCCGTTGCATTTTATTTGTTAGAGGTCTTTCCTAAGCTGAATAAAACTATCTATTTGTTGCCAGAATATAATTAAAGGGATGTCATCGGTACTGAATGGGTTAACTAACGCCACTGACGACTAGGCTAAATGGAATAGGGTCAAACGCTTCAATGTTGAACCGAAGCTTCAAACGTACTGAGGAACGACAAATATCCTATTAACCCTTAAAAAGCGGCTCACCACTTAAGTCGAGTTAAATAAAGCTGGACTATGTGGCGGCGCTCGACATAGGTCGAGTGGCAATTTCAGCACGTAATGTGGCTGAGAGAGAGAGACAAGTGGTGGCAGGAGACTAGCGAGCGTATGACTGCTCCAGACCACCGCGGCGAACCTACTGACACAAATCTCAGCTCCCTCCTCCCTCTCTCACTCGCTACATACTCAATTATGTACCGAAAGTACCGAATTACCTGCTTTTTGCACTCGCGTTGCACGGTTATTGCAAGAAAACTATCCATCATACAAGGATCGTTATGGTGTCATTCGAAAGCTCTGTTTATGCCCTTTCAGGGATAGATACTTTTTTACGTTCTGGGTCTTATTTAGGCATGAAAATGATCACGTAAACAGCCCTATTTTGGCTAAAAACACCCCGCTGGGCGGTACACATAAATAAACCGCATAGGCCGCTCGTAAGGTGTTAAGCTACTCAGGGACTGGAGTACTCCAGTGCTGACGCTAATCTTGACTTACATTGCGCTGGCTTAATAATCCAGAAGGGTTGATAGCTTCTGAAGTCCTATTTTAACTAACTAACTAACTATTACAGTTAGTTGGTCGGGAGCTAAGATGTGGAAGAGAGGGAAAACTCAACATTTGACTCAAATTAATAAGTATTTTTAACTAAATTGTAAATTTTTAGACTAATTACAAAATAAACAGTTATTATAATGATATACCGAAGCTCCGAACTCACTCAGTAACGAGGCAAGAGTTCTGGTATGTGAGAGAAAATGGATTAAGGCACTAGTGAGAGACTTTTTCTAAATTTGATAACATTATATGGTGCTAACTTGAAAATAGATCAAATTGAAATAAAATACTGTCTCGAAACTTCAAACTCAAGAAGGAAAAACTAAAAAAATTTCGTCCACAAAAATAGTTTTTAAGTTGTGAAAGTGGGGCATGATTTTCTTAACGTATTTGTTCAGGTATTCGACCTTACAATAGCTTTGGCATTAACTTCACTCAAGAACAACAAGGGACTGGAGTTCTCGAAAATGGGCTCCAGTCCTGACGCTCTTCTTGACTTACAATGTGCTGGCTTAATATTAATAATCCAGAAGGATAGCCTCTGAAGTCCTATTTTAACAAATTTACTCAAGAACAAAGATGGGCAGACACTTTTTTAAGTTTACCTGCAGGTGGTGTGGTAATGACGTATATATCATAGTCGGACCACATCACGTCTTCTATATCCAGATCTACCCCATGAGAGGGTAGAGGGGCAGCCCCTGACCTGAGCCTGACTCTGAACTGGTACAGCTGCCACCAGTACTTCACCTCCATCTCCACGTGACCATGCTGGCAGCTAGTGTTACACCAGATTGTCTCGCCCTGCAATATACGTACAGACGTGAGCCATGTTATCAACGCACCCTTATGAAACTGCATTGAACCCAAATGAGCCAATACCAAGCTCACTGATGCTGCTAAGCTATCAAATAACTAATCTATCTATTATATATATATATATCTATGCTCCTGGAAAAAGTGTTTTCTCGATATTTATCTAGTAAAAATCTTTATCCAGGAGCATTGAAAAGAAGCAATGAAGCAGTACTCCACTGAATACAAAACTGACTTTAAAGCAATCTACTCCACGTTTCTGGTTAGCTCGTAAGATACACTGACGTCTTTTATTTGCATATATCTATCATACTGTTAATATATTACTGCAAATCATTAATTTCCCTATGTAGTACTGACCATTAGCCAGGAACCCTCGAGTTGTGAAAATGGGGCATGATTTTGTTGATGTAATTGTTCAGGTATTAGACCTTACAATATCTGTGACATTAACTTCACTCAAGAACAAAGATGGGCAGGAACTTTGCCTTATTTATTTAAAGACCGAATGGTTCATATGAGGTGCTGTTTGTTTCATGTCTTATTGGCGGCGTTCCCGGCAGCCCTTTTCATGGATACTTAACCTGTCAGGTTTTTTAATACCAAATCAGATCGTACAAATTGATCCTACGTTTATCTAGCCCTACCCCTCGTTGTAGCTTCCTCCATGTTCACGCATTTGAATAATTTCACACAATTAGGATCATGCATCCTCTCCACATGTCCAAACCTTCCAAGCCTGCTTGTACGCATCCCTTCGCTGTTACTCTTGATACCTAATCGCCTCCTCAACTCTTCATTGAGTATCTTATCTTGAGTGTTATCCGCTCACATCCTTTTCACCATTCTCATTTTGTTAACTTCACATCTGTTGATATCATCCACTTTAACTGGTCACATTTGTTTAAGCATAGATCATTGCACTTAAATAACACAAAACATACACCTTTCCCTTTAACTGAGGTACCAGTCTTCTCATGGTTAAAATCAGTCACATCTAACTCTGGCGTTAATGGAAGCTTCGGCCCCACCATCAGCATTTATGGTATCTCCCAAGTAACAGAACTTCCCCGAGTGCTCCAGCAACTCTGCCAAATTTGACACTTTGGGACATGTCATTCAACATAAGTTCCCCCTTGCATTCCTCGGGAGATGTCCTCATATAAACCCTAGTATAATGCTTCTTCCCATGATGTATTCTATAATGACAGATGCTACACTGCATTGAGCTCAAGCACATCCCTTTACTACTTGGAGGACATGGGTGTCCAGCATTAATTATATATTTCCTTGCCATACGCCACTGTGCATGACCTTGGTTGTATTTATATATACTCTTATTCCTTTATTTACCATATCCTCCCTCCAGCTAGTGAATTTGGTTGGGCATCCTGAACATTTCAGTCAACAACGAGATATTCCACCCAGATTACAAAATTGACTTAAAAAACAATTTCAGATGTCCACCATGTTTCTACGCATAACCAATGACAAATTGACCTCCTTTTTCTGTATCTTTTTTTTACTATGTTTATGTCCTTATTCATTAATTTAAATGTCAATTTCTCTCTGGTGCAAACCAGCTTCCAGAAGCACATCCATACTCATATCTCTCGCTGTTCCATCCAGTCACTCATAGACAACACACAGCTGCAGGCACGACCTCCCGAAATACGTCCTCCTTAACCCCTCCAATCCCAGCGACGTATATAGCCGTCAGTAGATAAGTAACTCCCCAGTCCCAGTGACTTATATATCCGTCAGTAATGTACTTTCCTTGTAACTGCCTGTACAAGGCTGTACCAGTCACCACGATTGAGCACTGATCCCGTGTTGGCAACACTTCTCAGCTTATATGAGACCCACTGAGATGTGACAGTGTTGCCTCATCTTTGGAGGTGGATAGGTGGTCTCTCCTGCCATTTTTGCCACATTGCTTGGGACTGCTGGGGACTTTTATTACTGTATCCTACGGTACAGTACGGGTTAATATTCCCTTCCTCGCGAGGACAGAGTCCAGCTGGCCAGGTTGAGATGTGGGCACCATCCAGCTCTTCTGAGCTATCAGAAGAGACTGGATGACTCCGTCGATAAAACCTGCCCGGGGTGTAACACAGCACAACATACCATTAAACACATCGTAGAAGACTGCATTTCACACAAACACTTACGCCAACAACATAATCTACACTCCTTGAGAGCCCTGTGGGAAAGCCTGACCGTAGCCATGGCCTTCCTTAGGAATTCGGGGCTGTTCGGCCAGGCAGCTTAGGGAGCGACAACTTCAACAAGAATCATTGATCTAGTTTTATCGATTTATACCTACTGTTCCTCTATCTCTTCATCCATAGCAATCAAGCAGTTATTGGATACTGACCATGATCCAGGAACCTTGGAGGGAATAAGCAAGGGGATGTTCCACACTGATACAAAGGCGAAGTTGAGGCACTGTTCGAAAATTATGTATACTCTTCCAAAGAAAGATTGGTGTTATTCATTTATACTGTTATACCTATATCTCTCTTTGTTATATTATTGTATATGTATATCAATATCAATAATCGTAAACCTTGGAGCGAATCAGCAGTATGACATTTCAACCTGATTGTAAGATCGATTTTGATGCACAATTGCCCATGTGCCATGATAGATAGCATTAAACAACCATAAATAACACCCACCTAACACACACACACTCACCCAAAATCCTAGGAGTAACATATGATACTCTAATGACATTCCAACAACATACCACTGTGACGCATGTCCAGTGTGAGCATGCTGTACAGAACGCCTAGTCATGCCCCACTCTCGCTAGGATCGTCAGGGCAGGAACTTTGGCTGTAGTCTATGTAGAGTTTCCTAACTTAGTTCATGTGAGCCGTTGTACTATAAGTAATATGAATATGTATTTTGTTTTCATCTGAGTCAACGAGTTCTATTTTATATCATTAGTTATAAGTATTGTGTGTAAAACTTATTTGTAATGATGGGAGAAGCGGCAGTCACAGTTGGGGGTCAGTGGGTGCGCCATGCGGGAGGTGGGCCTAACTCACTAGCACTCCCCACCCTCCCCCCTCCCCTCAGGGCTAGGAAAGCCTTTGTCTATCCCAGAGGAGAGAGAGAAATTACGTAATGATTGTCAGTGGGCGGTCCTTAGTAGTTCACGTTGGGCTCACTAGAGGGCCGAGTATAAAAAGGGAAGTCTAGCCATTTTTTGATCAGAACTCATTAGGCAGAGCGACTTCTCATTTCCCTTGCTAACTATATATATTCTTCTGACTGATGTGAACTTTCTCTACTACCTTACATTCTTATCTCCTCTTTTCCCTACCCTTTTTAACTTCCATGGTCCCGTTGGTGCAGAGCTAGTCAGCCAACGTATTATCGCTTGAGTTCTCATGAAATACATGCCTATTAGATAGCCTATTTTGGAAGGGTTAACTTAGAATAGGATTGATTTATGTTTGTTGCACTTGTCTATGCATTTCCCTGTGTGTTATTATTATTATTCCTGTTTTCTGCTAGTCTAGGTAATGCTAGACTGGGGTAAGGCTTTTCTGTGTTACGAGTTGTTGTTTGATGCAGTGGTTAAGCGATAAACCTGCATACTCGTTTCGGTTCAGTGAAGCCTAGGTTGTCTTCGCGGCTGACTGTGTTGAGTTAATAATTTACAGTGCGTGAGGGCAAGAGCCTAACCACCCTGTATTTTATTAACAGCTTGTTTTTACTTTGTCAAGGAGCCGGGAGAAAACCAGATACAAGGGATCTGGATTTCTCAAAGTGCACTTGTTAGTGTTAACGTAATACTTTAAACAGTTGTGAGGACTTCGCTAGGCTACGAGCCGTTTTTGCTCAGTCACTGCTACCTTTTGCCCACAGTACCCCAGCTAGACTTTACTCGATTAGTAGATACAGAATAGTATTGAAGCTTTCCTTATGTATGATATTGTTTATGCACTATTGATTTCATGTGTTGCAAGCTTGGCTACTTTAGTGATTAGTGGCCCACGAGCACAATCCGAGTAGGCTATTGCCGTTGCATTTGCGGAGTACTTCTTTTTAATGTTTGCCATTTATTATTGCATATTCTTTTAATTATTCTTATGCCAATTTAAACCTTTAATAGTATTTAATTGCCAGTGTTTTTCTTATTGAATTACTGTTCAAAATCCGATACGTACTTCTTACGAGCATCCGAGAAGCATCTAACTTTTTTCAGAAGATTCCTTGCTCGATGCTTAAGGACTATTAATTAACGTAACGTAATAGTGCCGATCCGAAGTAGAGGGTGGAAGACTTCTTAAGTTCTTAGTCAAGGGTGGATTACTTCGGCTTCGGCCAACACTATTCTTTGGTGTTGTTGTTTCTTACTTCTTTGTTTGATTGTTGACCAGACTAGAGAATTCCTGTCTCTTTATTAGTCTGTTGTTGAACACTAGTACCGAGTTCTTGTATACCCCGTTATAGCAGATTGAACTCTGGAGGGTATTGGTGTTTTTTGTTCGGCTGGCAGTACTCAGGGGTTGGGATCGTGTGTTTCCGTTGTGGCAGCGAGCCGTATTCGAGTCCTGATTGACAGCCCTTGTGTACCCGAGTGCCAGGTCGTAACAAATGGCGACCTTGCTTAGGATTTTGTGAACAGTATAAATTTTTGCAGAGTTGTACAACATTTGTTTGTTTGTATTTTAGCGTGCATATTGAAGAATATTTTTTTTTGTATGGCAATTAGTAAAGCATTTAAGAGACTCCAGTTAATTTAGTAATTAGTGCTTGCATAGGAAGTTTAACACTTTTGTCTCGAGAATTTTTTTGTGGACTTCAGTATGTCGTGCATTAGCACTGACGATGAGCGAGAGATGCCATTTGAAGGTGTGCCGTTAGTAACCAGTGAGGAGGATGCTAGAGTTTTTGTGAGTAAGCGGTACCACGTGACGGAGGAGAGGCTGACTGGGGTGGATGTTTGTGGCTTGCACCTGATAGCCAAGGTTTTGGGCATTTCCAATGTAGTAGGGATGTCCAAGGGGGAGCTGATTTCCTGGGTGTTGCGTGGGCGATATGGGGTTTCGGAGGAGAGGGCGTTTGGGGGGGTCCTCCCCAGATCCCCTCTCACTCGACTCCCACAGTGCCGTCCACTCAGTTACCGGAGGTTAGCACTCTCCCACAGAGGGATGAGAATTGGCAGATTGGAGTGCCCTCGGGTGGTGCACATAGTGGTTCCCCAGTTTTTGCCCCCCCTCCTTCAGTAGTGGCAGCTCCCTCTTCCTGCCTGTCTCCAGATATGGTATTTAGACTTGAGCTTGCTAAGATTGAGGCTAGGAAGCAGGAGATTGAGGCTAGGAAGCAGGAGGATGAGACCAGGAGGCAGGAGAATGAGACCAGGAGGCAGGAGAATGAGACCAGGAGGCAGGAGGATCAGATGAGGAGGCATGAGATTGAGGTTAGGAGGCATGAGGCTGAGCTTAGGTACGACTCGGAGAAATATTGTGCTAAATTAGATTTAGATAAGTCTCGTGCAGAGTCGACAGGGACTTGGATGGGCCGTGAGGGCCAAGTAAGAGAACAGTCCTTGGCCCAATTAGTCAAATTGGTGCCGGTATTTAGTGAAACTGAAGTCACAGAATTTTTTAATCGTTTTGAGAAGAAATGTAGGGAGCATAATTGGCCTGAAGAGAAGTGGGCAGCTCTAGTCTCCTCAAGACTTACGGGTAAGGGTCTGAAGGCTTATGATGCACTGCCTTTAGAGTCTTGCATTGACTACCCAGAATTGAAGAGAGCTGTCCTACGGGCATACGAGTTGCAACCGGAAACATATCGATTGAAGTTTCGGGGTGTTACAAAGACTAGGGAGGCGACATTTCTTGAACATGCCCGGGACTTAAAAGATGCACTTAAAAACTGGACACGTTCTGAGAAAGCTGAGACGGCCGAACAGTTGACTGAGCTGTTTCTGCTCGAGCAGTTTTATAAGTGTACTGGTGCAGAAATGACTTTAACTATTAAAGAAAAGAACCCAAAAACTCTACAGGAGGCAGCTGAGATGGCTGACCTCCGGCTATCACTAATTCGGGGGTGCGGGTCTGCCCAGCGTAGTGAGGCAGGTAACAAGGGGCGTGACGCCCCACCCCCCCGAGTTAGTGATATACCTTATGCAAACAAGTACAAGAGCCATGATACCAAGACTGACCACAAGACTAGCACCGTCCCATTTAAGAAGGGGCCGGGCCCTTCCCAGTACCAAGGGAAGCCCAAAGGGGAGTTGGAGTGTTATCATTGTCATAAAAAGGGGCACTTTGCAAGAGTCTGTCCTAGCAAACCACCTACAGCAGCTGTGTCTTTGGCCTGCAACATTGGTGTGTCTCCGAAGTCATCTGAGTTTGCCTGGGGCAGTTCGTCAGAGGCTGAGGCACAGCCAATGCAGAAGCACCTGGGAGGCTCGAACCCTGCTCAGGATGTTTTTTGCGACCATAGAGGGCGGGGTTGCGTGATGTGGGCGGGGCGCAAGCATGGAGTAGAGGTCTTGCGTGATACAGGTGCTTCCCAGACTCTGATGAAAAACTTGACTGGCTACCCTATAAACGCGGCTCGGGTGGTAGTGGTGCAGGGTATTAATGCAACTCGGTCATACCCGCTGGTGCGGTTGGAGTTGGAGGTGGATGGTGTGGCACGTGAATTGGATGTCGGGATTGTGGAGAAACTGCCAGTGGAGGGCGTCGACCTTCTTCTCGGCAACGACTTTGCAATGCCCGCTTCTGAGGTTCTACCCTTAGTCGTTGCCGAGAGGCCGGCCGACGTGAGTAGGGAAGAGCAAGAGTGGGTCGAGCGGTGCCAGACACAACCCATGGCGTGTGTTGTCACCCGAGCTCGGGCAGCTAAAGTGTCACAGCCTAGTCCTCCGTCTTCAGACCAGCGGAGGAACGATCAACAGGAGGAGGCTAAAGCTGGAGTTGGTTTTAAGAGTTTTGACTCGGCGGCTCTCCTGGGTGATTCAGTATTAGCACCATTACTTAATTCTGGAGTAGCCCCTGGGCCTGTCATCGAGAATGACGAGGCTGGGCATGACGAGTCTCCACGACAGCAACGTTATGTACATCGAGAGAGACAGAGGGAGCAGCCCAGTATCGGGGAAGGTCATGCATTGCTCCGGGAGCAGTTAGATCGCTTGGCACCCTCAGATATACGTCGGTTGCAACTAGAGGACCCTGAGCTCCAAACGTGTGCTAATGGAGCTGTAGAGCTCGACGAGGACGGCGATGCACAGCCAGGAGATTTTTTTTATTTAGAAGGCATCCTTTATAGGCGTTTTCAAGACCCTAAACGTAGTTGGCAAAAGGGGTCCGGAGTAGTGGACCAGTTGGTGGTGCCACGGGAGTGCAGGGATAGCCTACTGAGGTTGGCGCATGACACACCACTGGCAGGACATCTAGGGGTGAGAAAAACGGTGGCGGCTTTGGGGAAATTGTTTTGGTGGCCGGGGATGAAGTCTCATGTGCAGTCATGGATAAACTCCAGTGATATTTGTCAACGTGTCGGGAAACCGAACCAAGTTATTCCTAAGGCTCCGTTACACCCTATTCCTGTGATTGGGCCACCCTTTAGTAAAATTATTGTTGACATGGTTGGTCCACTCCCTCCCACTAAGGCTGGAAATAAATTTTTGTTAACCATAATGGATGTTGCCACTAGATACCCCGATGCATACCCTATGAAAAATGGAATGGCTAAGACAGTAGTCAGTAACTTGTTGTGGTACTTCTCAAGGTACGGGTACCCGGAGGAGATTCAGTCTGATCAGGGATCTAATTTCACCTCCAACATGTTCAAGCAAACAATGCAACAGCATGGGATACGAGCAGTAGTATCGTCAGCGTATCACCCTGAGAGTCAAGGGGTGCTTGAGCGGTGGCATGCTACACTTAAAAGCATGCTCAGGTGTTATTGTGCTGACAACGGTATGGATTGGGATCTTGGATTGCCTTATGTGCTGTTTGCTGCTCGGGAGGTACCTGGTGAGAGCCTGGGATTTAGTCCAAACGAGCTGATTTTTGGACACCGTGTCAGGGGCCCCCTTAACATGCTGAAAGAAATTTGGGAGGGGACTGTGCAGCCTTGTCCATTATTAAAGTATGTGCTTGAAAGCCGTGAGCGCATGCTTAAGAGTCTGGAGATGGCAGGTAGAAATTTGACAGAATCACAAGCTTTGATGAAGGACCGGTATGATCGCAAAGTGAGGCTCCGGAAGTTCACTGTAGGACAAGAGGTATTAATTTTGTTGCCTTGGGTTGGTAACCCCCTCTCTGCGAAGTACACTGGACCTTATAAAATTGTAGAACAAATTTCAGACTTAGATTACCTTGTTGCCACTCCAGACAGGAGGAAAAAGAACCAGTTATGTCACGTGAACCTTATTAAAGAGTATGTGAGGCGCCCCTCTGAGCCTCTCACTGTCCCTGTGTTGGCTTGTTGCGGCCGTGGTGGAGAAGGAGAGGGGGACAGTCAAGCTTCAGAGGAGGATAGCTGGGATCAACATGTTTCAGCGGATCAGTGGGCGGGGAACTCGAGCCTAAGGGCTGACGAGGCTATAGCTCATTTGCCTGAGCCGCAGTTTGATGCTATCCGTCAGTTGTTCGGTTCATACCCCACTGTATTTGCTGAACACCCAGGCCTCACTACTCAGGCTATGCATGATGTTGACGTGGGGGACCATCTACCCTTTAAGTCAATCCCGTACCGTGTGCCCCCCATAAAACTACCAGCTCTGAGGGATGAGTTGGAGTATATGCTCGGTAGAGGGTTGATAGAGAAATGCACAGTTAAGTAGACTTCCCCTGTAACACTGCAGCCTAAGCCAGATGGCAAGGTACGCTTTTGTATTGATTTCCGTAGGTTAAACGGTTTGACTCCAACTAACCCATATCCTCTTCCTCGGGTTGATGATAGTGTTGACAAAATTGGTAATGCTCGTTTTTTGTCTAAAGTACATTTAGTAAAAGGTTACTGGCAAGTACCTTTGTCCGAGCGTGCTAAAGAGGTATGTGGTTTTGTTGTGGACGGGAGTACCTACCGGTGCAATGTTATGCCTTACGGACTTAAGAGTGCACCAGCAACGTTTCAGAACCTGATGAATTAAATTGTAAAGGACATTCCAAATTGCACCGTATATTTGGACGATGTAATCATTTATGATGACGACTTTGAGAGCCATTGTGAGCACCTTGAGACCTTGTTCCGGAAACTTAGTGAAGCAGGTCTGGTAGTAAATTTGGCAAAGTGTGACTTCGTAAAAGCCACTGTGCAGTACCTTGGGTTTGTAGTGGGAAGGGGACAAGTGTGCCCTCCTCAGAACAAGGTACAGGCTATCAATAAATTTCCGCACCCAACAACTAAGAAGCAGATTATGAGATTCTTGGGTATGATAGGCTACTACAGACGCTTCATAAAAGGTTACTCAACGGTGTTGGCACCTCTCACAGATTTGTTATCTAAAGACAAAAAGTTTTTGTGGGCACCTGAGTGTGAAAAGGCTTTCACTTTGGTGAAACATTTGCTATGTACTCACCCGATACTCAGGGCCCCAGACTTTAACAGGCCTTTTCAGCTGGCAACAGATGCTAGTGGTGTAGGGGCTGGTGCCGTCTTGCTACAGACAGACAATGAAGGTGTGGAACACCCAGTAAGTTTCTTTTCTAAGAAGTTCAATGCTGCACAAAAGAACTATTCTACAATAGAAAAGGAATTACTGGCGATTGTGCTGTCGCTCAGGCACTTCGAGGTGTATGTTCCAGCCTATGGCCCAGTCGTGGTTATCTACACTGATCATCACCCTTTGAGATTCCTGAATCAATTTCACAATCGCAATATGAGACTGACCAGGTGGTCTTTGATGTTGCAGGAGTATAACCTGGACATCCGTCATATTGCTGGATGTGACAATGTGATCGCGGATTGTTTATCAAGGGTGGATGATCAGTCGTAGGCTATCACAGGTGTGTGGGTTTGAGTGGAGGAAAATAGGCTGCCCTTATAGTGCAGCCGGGAAAAACATATTAAAATATAAAAATCATAAAAAAAACTCTTTCTTTTGATATAGGTAATCGTATAAGTTTGTCATAGCCTATAGAGTTTGAGTAGTCCACGAACTATCAAACGGCTGAGCTGCTGTAAGCTCGCTCTGGGAGCATGATATTGTGTCTTTTTGCTATTGTTGGGAGGAGTTATAAAATGTGAATTTTTGGTTAATAATAAGATGTGTTTTGGTGATAAACTCAGCTTTGTTTTAGTGCCATGCGGTCGCTGGGCGTGAGGGGCTTGATGGGGTTCTGTGTTTGTCAGATTTTAGCTCAGGGTTGAGCAAGTAAAATCTTGGGGGAGGTGTGACGCATGTCCAGTGTGAGCATGCTGTACAGAACGCCTAGTCATGCCCCACTCTCGCTAGGATCGTCAGGGCAGGAACTTTGGCTGTAGTCTATGTAGAGTTTCTTAACTTAGTTCATGTGAGCCGTTGTACTATAAGTAATATGAATATGTATTTTGTTTTCATCTGAGTCAACGAGTTCTATTTTATATCATTAGTTATAAGTATTGTGTGTAAAACTTATTTGTAATGATGGGAGAAGCGGCAGCCACAGTTGGGGGTCAGTGGGTGCGCCATGCGGGAGGTGGGCCTAACTCACTAGCACTCCCCACCCTCCCCCCTCCCCTCAGGGCTAGGAAAGCCTTTGTCTATCCCAGAGGAGAGAGAGAAATTACGTAATGATTGTCAGTGGGCGGTCCTTAGTAGTTCACGTTGGGCTCACTAGAGGGCCGAGTATAAAAAGGGAAGTCTAGCCATTTTTTGATCAGAACTCATTAGGCAGAGCGACTTCTCATTTCCCTTGCTAACTATATATATTCTTCTGACTGATGTGAACTTTCTCTACTACCTTACATTCTTATCTCCTCTTTTCCCTACCCTTTTTAACTTCCATGGTCCCGTTGGTGCAGAGCTAGTCAGCCAAAGTATTATCGCTTGAGTTCTCATGAGATACATGCCTATTAGATAGCCTATTTTGGAAGGGTTAACTTAGAATAGGATTGATTTATGTTTGTTGCACTTGTCTATGCATTTCCCTGTGTGTTATTATTATTATTCCTGTTTTCTGCTAGTCTAGGTAATGCTAGACTGGGGTAAGGCTTTTCTGTGTTACGAGTTGTTGTTTGATGCAGTGGTTAAGCGATAAACCTGCATACTCGTTTCGGTTCAGTGAAGCCTAGGTTGGCTTCGCGGCTGACTGTGTTGAGTTAATAATTTACAGTGCGTGAGGGCAAGAGCCTAACCACCCTGTATTTTATTAACAGCTTGTTTTTACTTTGTCAAGGAGCCGGGAGAAAACCAGATACAAGGGATCTGGATTTCTCAAAGTGCACTTGTTAGTGTTAACGTAATACTTTAAACAGTTGTGAGGACTTCGCTAGGCTACGAGCCGTTTTTGCTCAGTCACTGCTACCTTTTGCCCACAGTACCCCAGCTAGACTTTACTCGATTAGTAGATACAGAATAGTATTGAAGCTTTCCTTATGTATGATATTGTTTATGCACTATTGATTTCATGTGTTGCAAGCTTGGCTACTTTAGTGATTAGTGGCCCACGAGCACAATCCGAGTAGGCTATTGCCGTTGCATTTGCGGAGTACTTCTTTTTAATGTTTGCCATTTACTATTGCATATTCTTTTAATTATTCTTATGCCAATTTAAACCTTTAATAGTATTTAATTGCCAGTGTTTTTCTTATTGAATTACTGTTCAAAATCCGATACGTACTTCTTACGAGCATCCGAGAAGCATCTAACTTTTTTCAGAAGATTCCTTGCTCGATGCTTAAGGACTATTAATTAACGTAACGTAATAGTGCCGATCCGAAGTAGAGGGTGGAGGACTTCTTAAGTTCTTAGTCAAGGGTGGATTACTTCGGCTTCGGCCAACACTATTCTTTGGTGTTGTTGTTTCTTACTTCTTTGTTTGATTGTTGCCCAGACTAGAGAATTCCTGTCTCTTTATTAGTCTGTTGTTGAACACTAGTACCGAGTTCTTGTATACCCCGTTATAGCAGATTGAACTCTGGAGGGTATTGGTGTTTTTTGTTCGGCTGGCAGTACTCAGGGGTTGGGATCGTGTGTTTCCGTTGTGGCAGCGAGCCGTATTCGAGTCCTGATTGAGAGCCCTTGTGTACCCGAGTGCCAGGTCGTAACACCACAAACATAACAAATATATTGACACCCAAACTTAACGCCCTCAGGTCACTTGCCCACACAAAATTTGTACAACAAAGCAAGTACCACCACAGTTTACAAACAATACATAAGATCATTGATGGAATATACAAGCCCTGTCTGGGCTTCTAACCTAGCTGAAACACACCAGAAGACCTTGCAGAATATTCAAAATAAAACCCTAAGATCATCACAAGCTGCACAGCTACTACACCTACAGATCACCTACATCAAGAAACCCTCAAAGTCCTCAAAGTAAAAAACAATCTGGACATGAGAGGCACTCAATTCCTGGCTGCAGCCTCCACAAACCAACACCACCCACTACACTATATGGCAACACACCCACAGACACCAAGAAATATCAAAACAACACCCAGCACACAGTATCACACACAAAATATACTGTCATCGCTCCCTTTCTGCCCACCCCAAACCAGCTTCCAGAAGCACATCCATACTCATATCTCTCACCGTTCCATCCAGTCACTCATAGACAACACACAGCTGCAGGCACGACCTCCCGAAATACATCCTTCTTAACCCTCCCTTCCTCGCGAGGACAGAGTCCACCTGGCCAGGTTGAGATGTGGGCACCATCCAGCTCTTCTGAGCTATCAGAAGAGACTGGATGACTCCGTCGACGACACCTGCCCGGTGTGTAACACCATACCATTAAACACATCGTAGAAGACTGCATTTCACACAAACACTTACGCCAACAATATAATCTACACTCCTTGAGAGCCCTGTGGGAAAGCCTGACCGTAGCCATGGCCTTCCTTAGGAACTCGGGGCTGTTCGGCCAGGCAGCTTAGGGAACAACAACAACATCAAGAATCATTGATCTAGTTGTATCGATTTATACCTACTGTTCCTCTATCTCTTCATCCATAGCAATCAAGCAGTTATTGGATACTGACCATGATCCAGGAACCTTAGAGGGAATCATTAAGGCGATATTCCACCGAATCCACCCTGATTACATAATTGGCTTTGAAGCACTATTCTGTATTTTTCTTGATAGTTCTCAAGAAAATTGGCCTTAGGCATTTCTATATTAAATTTATTTATTCCTTATATACTGTATATGTTGCTAAGTTATTGTATCTATATACCAATATCCAAATAAGCAAAGCAACATTTCACCCTGATTACAAGCTTGATTTTGAAGCACTTTTTGAGATTGTCCATGTTCCGTGGCAGTTCTCAAAATACTTGATTTTATATAATGACAGATTACATTTATCTATTATTCTTTTACCTTTACATTCATATTAACCAATCAATCTAAATTATGTCTGCAGTACAATCATTGGTTACTGACTATGATCCAAGTGCCCTGGAGGGAATCATCAAGGCGATATTCCACCCTGTGTATAAGGTCGACGTTGAAGTACTGTCCGAAATCGTCCATGTTCCTCGGCAGCTCCCAAAACACTTTCAGGCGTCGGGTCCCTGGTATGGGAGCCACCTCCACTGTCTTCATTTTGGCAGGTAAAACTGGTAAGTAAACCCAGAATTTACATTAGCATTCAATATGATGAAAAATGTGTACATGTTATTTTAGCAATAATTATTTATAGTTAGCGTCCCAAAGATCTTGCATCCCACTAAAGAGAGATGCTCTTGGTTAAATATATATATATATATATATATATATATATACTGTATATATATATATATATTCCCTACAATCTCACTACACGCTGCAATGTTCTCTCTCATGCTTATACCGCTAATACAATAATCAGTGTTCTTCAGGACTTTCTAAGTGTAGGCCTATACCTTCCGCATTTCAACACATTCCCACCCCTATGCTATCCAACTCTCTAATCCAAGAGGGAACCGATTTTCCCAGTCTTTCTTCTACTCAACAAATAAACTCTGGAACTCTCTCTCTCAGTCTGTCTTTCTCTTATCATATAACTTAAAGTGCTTCAAGCTTCGTGTGTCCAGAAATGTTGTATCTAAGCGTACCTTGAATATGGCTCCCTGTCACTCCTTCGATTTTAGAGAGGACACTTGTTACATGGCAGCATTGCCTTTTGTTACCTTCATACACGTATATACACATAATATATATATATATATATATATATATATATATATATAATTATACAGGTTGGGCCGATTCAGTAAACGGGAAGACACAAAATATTCAATACACATACTCAATACAAGAACAAGGTCATTCATACAATCAAAGGTAGCATAATAGTTGTATATATACACAGATACTAAATAGGCTATACATCTCTAATACATCATTCATACAATCAAAGGTAGCATAATAGTTGTATAAATACACAGATACTAAATAGGCTATACATCTCTAATACATCATTCATACAATCAAAGGTAGCATAATAGTTGTATAAATACACAGATACTAAATAGGCTATACATCTCTAATGTAGAGATCGACACTAGGAAATAATTAGTACAAATATTACACAATCATAAATATACTTGTACAAAGTAAGTAGTGCACTATATGTTACTGTGTTACTTCAGACTCTCAATTCTATTGTAAACAGATATTTTAATATAAATACTAATACAATAGTTAAATGGTATCTATGGAAATTGTCTTGCTGGCTCACAGGAAAAAAATGAATTTACTAATGAGTGAATATTAAGCTAAAATTACTTTATTTGCCAGCGAACTTTAATCAGTGAGCCTAGAATACTTGTGTTCAATGTCACCGGCGTATGGTTTTCTACGGAGCTATATAGGGGTCTATCTATATTTCTATTGCCTGACGCCGCGATCCCAGAAAGAGTGGCCACGAACGAACCGCCCCCATGCACCTCTGTCCCCAGTCAGTCGACGCCCCTCCTCCCGACCAGCACCTTCATCCATATACTTCCTCACTCCATCCTTCCACCTCTCTTTTGGTTTACCTTTCCCTCTCTTTCCTTCCACCTCGCTCTTGTACACCCTTTTAGTCATTCTCTTACTTCCCATACGTTCCATATGGCCGAACCATCTACCTCCACACCAAACCTCCTTCTTACTTCCTCATTCGTCTGTCTATCCCTCCATGTAACTCCGCATGCACTTCTTATGTAACTCATTGCCACCCCTCTCACTCTTGGTCTGAGTCTCTCAACCAACGTCCATGATTTGCTTCCGTAGGTCAGTGTCGGGATTACCACAGTGTCATGCAAGGACTTCTTCACTTCCATACAGACCACTCTATTTCTTGTTACTGCTTTCAGCGTTCCTACAACCTTCTTCACCTGTTGCACCCTCTCCCGCACTTCTTCATCCATAGTCCCATCTTTACTCAACACATTGCCCAGATACTTAAATGAGCTGTCAATCTCCATAGCCCGACCATTCAAGTTCACCTCACACTCTGTGGCTTCACCCCTTTCGAAGACCATAACCTTGCTCTTCCCCGCATTTACCTTCAGATTCCGTTTTTCGCACACTGTTCCAAACATATTTACCAGACCCTGCAACTCCCATTCATTATCGCTCATCAGAACTGTATCATCAGCAAAAAGCAGTACAGGTAGCTTCCACTAATTTCCCTCCCTTATCAGCGATACACCAATATCCACGACTCCATCCATATATACAGTAAGCAACCACGGGGACATCACACACCCCTGTTTCAACCCAACATTCAGGTCAAAGAACTCGCTCTGCTCATTCTCCACATGTACTGCCGCCTTTGCACCCTCATACATGCTCTTCACTGCTTTCAGTAACTTGCCATCTTTTCTTTTTTCTTTTTTTAATCTATATTCCAACTACTCCCTCTCGGGCATAGGCTGATAGCCTTTACACTCTACCGCTGAACACGGAGAGGCCCGTGAGGTCTTGCTCCAGTCTAGGGAGTGAGACATGTGAAGCTTCACGGCTCGAAGCAACTCCATTTCTGAAGCTGCTCCACCTCTGTGCTTCACAGTCTCATCCCCCAGGCTCGGACCATCACTCTCAGAACGCCACCTGTTGAGCAATTAACTCACTAGGCATTGCCCCCCTGTAGCATATTTTTGAATATGGGAATATTCATACAATGCTATTTAATCAGGAAACAATGAGGGTATTTTTTTTGGCATTTCGGTGTGCTGTGGTAATGCACTGATACTAGGTACAGCACAAATTCCATCCCAATAATATCTTCCCATTGACATATTGGGATTCGAACCCGGGTCCATTGGATTACCAGTCCAGTGGCAAGACCACTCCGCCACACCTCCCCTATATTCTAAGTACAAAGGAGTACAAAGGAGTACAAAGGAAATCAAGCAACAACAGATCTAGTGACCCTTCTAGGTTGCTTGTCCTCCAAAACACTGAGGATCAAGTGTCCAAACAGTGGTTTAGAGTGGGTAAGGGAACATTGGAAAGGGAATTACTGCCCTGGAACTAATGTCCGTGGCATGATTAGGAAGTTAGTAGGGGACAGATGGGTTAGTAACTGAGGGGGGGATAAAATAAAGTTATTCATTTACAAACGCAGTCAGTCGCGGGTTTGATGCGAGATATTTGTCTAGGCGGAGTTTAAATGAATCAACGGTGATGCAGTCTATAACGTTTCGGGGAAGCCCATTCCACAAGTTGACAACTCGATTGAAGAAGAAATTCTTAGATTCGTGTGAGTTAAAAGATTTACCAATAATTTTGCAACCGTTTCCCCGCGTGTAATTAGATTGGTCGATAGTGAAGTACTTACTACAGTTCATATTGTCGATGCCTTTGATGATTTTGAACACTTGAATTAAGTCACCTCTTAATCTGCGCTGGGTTAAAGGAAATAGATTTAATTCTCTAAGACGCTTCGTATGGTTTGTTCTTTAGGCTAGGTATCATTTTGGTAACTCTACGTTGAACTCGTTCTAGCTTGTTTATATCTTTTTGGTAATAAGGGCACCAGGATTGAACGCAGTATTCCAGAAGAGGGCGGACTAATGAATTGTAAAGGGTTAGGATAACTTCTTTGGATTTATGCTCAAATGACCTGCCTATAAAGCCAATTATTTTGTTTGCCTTCTTAACAACTTCTGAACATTGTTGACTCGGTTTTAGGTTACTCGATATTGTTACTCCCAGATCGGTTTCTCTGTTTACATTCTTAAGCTGAGTGCCATTCATCGAATAGTTTGCTTTCTCATTTAGGTATCCGATATGTAGTACTTTACATTTATCCGCATTGAAACTCATTTGCCAAATTTGGGCCCAACATGACAATTTATCTAGATTGTGTTGCATATCGTCAACTTGTTCTTTTGAGAGTACGCTATTTGCAATTTTTGTATCATCAGCAAATTTTGAGATTGTACAGGTGAGACCCTCATCTATGTCGTTGATGTAAATTAGAAAGAGAATTGGTCCTAGTACCGATCCCTGGGGTACCCCGCTACTTACATTGGTCCCTTTTGATGCCTTACCGTTTATGACTACTCTTTGCTTTCTGTCGCTGAGCCAATTTTCTATCCATTTCAACACACCGTCTTGTATTCCATGCGCTTTTAGTTTTAGCAGTAAACGTTTGTGGGGAACTTTGTCAAAGGCCTTTTGAAAATCAAGGTATATAATATCTACAGCTTTACTCTCATCGTAGAGGTTGAGGATATCGTGGAAGAAGTCTAAGAGGTTTGTTAAACAGGAACGTTTTTTACGAAAGCCGTGTTGAGTATCTTTAAGTATGTTATTTTCCTCTTAAGTGATTTACGAGTCTGTCTCGTATGACCGTTTCTAGCATTTTACATACAACTGAGGTTAAGCTAATTGGACGATAGTTACTGGGTAGGGATTTGCTGCCTTTTTTGAATATCGGTGTTACGTTGGCTAGCTTCCACTGATCGGGCATAGTTCCAGACTGCAAGGATTTATTGAATAGTAATGTCAGTGGTTTAGAGAGCTCATCCTTAGCTTCCTTTAGAACTCTAGGCGAGATTGTATCAGGTCCAGGCGTTTTATTTACCTTGAGTTTATCTAAACAATTCAATACTTCTCTCTCTGTAACGGTGATATTGCTTAGAACATCTGAATTATCAATCTGAATCGGCGATGGTGTAGGGATATCACTGAGGTCTTCTGTTGTAAAAACTGATGCAAAGAAGGTATTGAGGGCATTACTCATTTGTTCTTCGTCTTTGGTGTATTCTCCATTTTCATCGACTAACGGTCCAACAGTTGAAGTAACAACTTTTTTCTTTCTGATATAACTATAGAATTCTTTCGGGTTTGTTTTACTTTGATTCGCAATATGTAACTCTAAGGTCTTTTTACTTTGCTTAATTAACTTTTTGGCTTTGCGTCGTAGCTCTACAAATTTCAGCCGTTCTTCGTCATTTTGTGAGGATTTTAATCTATCATTAGCAAATTTTTTAGCAAGCAGGCAGTTTGAAATATCTTTATTCCACCATTTGGGCTTATTATTATGGCCTGGACGCCGAGTTTTCGATGGTATGCAGTCTTGCACTGCTTTTAGGTAAGTGGCTTCGAATAACTTCCAAGATGTATTTATGTCGTTATTGTGAATTAAAAAGCTCCAGTCAGTTTCTTTAAACATAGCTCTAAGTTTATGGAAGTTTGCTTTCTTGAAATTAGGGACTTTTTCGATGCTACTATTTGGTTTGTTACTAGTAAACTTTAAAGTGAAAGTTATCGTACGATGGTCGCTGTTACTGAATTCATCACCAACATTCAAATTCTCTATTAATTCTTCTTTTGTTGCAAGTACAATGTCAAGAATGTTATTACCACGGGTCGGCGTTCCAACAAATTGATAAAGCGACAAAACCTAGTACTTTCCACATACCTTCTCTATCCACTCTGGCAACATATACACCTTTTGTTTCTTCTCCAGATATTTCTCCACAATACAATTCTGGGTAAAAATCTTATCTACACATCCTCTTCCCCTCCTAAAACCGCCCTGCTCGTCACCTATCCATTTCTCCGTTCTCGCTCTCACTCTCTCAATCACTACCCTACTGTACACCTTCCCTAATATGCTTAGAAAACATATTCCTCGGTGGTTACCACACACTCCTCTTTCCCCTTTACCCTTATATAGGGGGACTATTATGCCTGTCTTCCAGTCATCAGGTGCACTCCCCTTCTCCCATGCTAGTTTGCTCATTTTCCATACCCTTTCGATCACTATCTCACCACCATACCTCAACATTTCCCCACACACTCCATCTGTTCCTGGTGCTTTCCCCAACTTCACTCTTTTCATCGCTTCACACACTTCTGACTTCCTGATCCCCACCTCCTCCTCCACTACTTTCTTCTTCTCCCTCCCATACCCCATCCAACTATGTTTGCTTGCGCTTCATTCCTTACATTTACCAACTCGTTGGAGTACTCCCTCCATCTTTCGACTCTCTCTTGCTTCTCAGCTAGCACTCTTCCATTCTTATCTTTCAAACCCTTACTGTTTCCTTTGCTACCTTCCCTAACTTTCTTGACTTCTTTCCAGAACAGTTTCTTACATTCCTTTCATTTTACACTCAGATTCCTTCCAAATTCCTCATCTACTCTGCTCTTACTTTCCCTCACTTCTCTCTTCACCACTCTCTTTCTTTCCACGTACCTCGCTCGTTTCTGTCTCTCCAAATCTTCATTCCCTCTACTACCCAACCACTCTCTATACACTTTCTTCTTGTCTTCCACAGCTATTTTTAACTCTTCTGTCCACCACCTTTCACTCCCCTTCCTCTTCTCCTTACTCCACACACCTCCTCACATGCTGCACAGATCTCTTCCTTAAACACCTTGCTCACCTCCTCCACTTCCTCCATGCCTTCCAGGTCAAAACAACCTAGTCGTCTTTCTACTGCTCTCCTGTACTCTTCCCTGATTTCCTCCTCCTGTAGCCACTCCACCCTCATCGCCATTCCACGTTCCTCTCGCCTCCCTCCAACTCTCCTCAACCACTTCTTTTGTATCATAATTTTAGCTACTACTACATAATTATCAGACGGACCCCCTCCAATACCCCTATACGCCCTAGCATCCTGCACAGATTTCTTCATTCGTTCATCCACACATATATAATCGATCAATGCCTTTCGTTCCTCCTTATCATTCTTCCTCCACATCACTTTCCATGTGTACCTGTGTATCATTCTGTGTCGGAAGGTGTTGGCTATCCACAGCTTCCTCCCCACACATACGTCCACAAGTGCACTACCATTCCCATTCACCTCTGACGGTACCCCCCACCACTCCATCAACTTTCCTATCACCCACCTTCCCATTCATATCCCCAATCAGAAATATTCTTTCGTTCTTACCAAACTTATCCAGGCACGCCTCCACATTCACCCAGAACTCTTCTTTCTCTCTTACAAGTTTATCCTCTGTCGGAGCATACACACACACAATCACCCACGTGTGTATTCCTATTTTCATTATCACCCACACAATCCTTGAACCCACAGACCCATAGTCTCTTACACCCTCCTTCCATTTGTTACTTACAAACAAACACGCACCTTCTCTCGCTGCTCCCTCACTCACTCCAGCACACACACACATCCATCCCACACTACCACTCTCTCAAATCTGTACCCCTCCATTTGGTCTCCGTCATTCCACATACATCCAGCCTGGCATTCACTAACACTTCCAGGACCTCTCTCTCTTTTGTGTCATCATTCACGCCTCCCACATTCCATGTCGCTATTCTAAGATTGTCCATAAGATTGTCCATATAGGGGTAACTACGGCAAAAATCACAAATCACGAATATAATGTAAGATGGTGTGTTGGGGGGTGTAAAGTTAATTCTGATATTAAATCATATACATCATGTTGATCATAGAAGAACCAACTATATTCATTTGCATTTATTACAAGAAATCAAGGATTGGATGTGTGTCTTTGTTTCCCGAGTGGAAATTGGACTTAAGTATAAAGGGACTCGAAAAGCGAAACAAGAATTACTTTTAAGTAATAGTTTGTGATTTTTCCGGGGGTCGGGGGAGAACCCAGTGATTCTAACTGATGGGGACTTTAACACCTACTATCCCAGTGAGGTACGTTGGCCAACAGTAAAAAAGTCACTCGTCAGTACCAGCGACGGCCGATGTTCGTCCATAATATGGGGTCCTTTTAACTGCCCGTATCGAGCGGTATCAGGTACTGTGATTTGTAATCACTGCTCCGAGACCTTGGCAACACTTTTCAGCCTGGATCCAAGCCTGTGGAAGCTAGCTGGGACAGTATTCCTCCAACTTTTTGGGTGAGAGGGTATTCTCTCTTGACTCTGAAGCCATTTTTGCCACAATGCCTGGTACTGGAGGGTACATTTATATAGTTGGGACCAATTAATCTGACCAGGCCTGTATGGAAACACTGACCCTTCGGGGATCGTGATAGGCTGTTGACGACTGTTCGATTTCGTCGCTATTTACAGCTATCCTCTAGTCAACAACAGACGTGATAATGATTGTTTTGACAATAAAATCATCTAAAGCATTAAAACACAATTTATATTGTTCCCTAAAATAATAATTTAGTAGGTAAATCTACAAACGAGTTTCCAAAATATTGAAAAATATAAAACTAATCAGTTGTCATAGTCAGGAAGCCAAGTTGCACATTCGGACAATGTTTGGGGTCTTATAAAACAGCATACAATGGAGGAGATCTGCTTAATCTAAACACTGGTATTACACATATTTATATTGTAACATCAATTCACACCCCTACATCGAGCCAAGTCTCGCAATATAAAAATAAGGACAAGAGTAGCTCGCAGAATGTGGGGAGGATGACGCTCCATTCAACAGCCCCTGTGCCCGACAACCAGCTGACTGAAGGCACGGGATTTAAACTTAAATACCTGTAACACATGGCCATAATTTGTCTGGTTCTCTTAATATAATACCGTATAGGCTATATACCCTGTCACATACAAACTATATAATTTGGTTACTTTAAAGGTATTTAATTATGTGAACATTTTGGACAGTAAAAGGCTGATGCTGAAACATTGTCCACCAACATGTTAATGAATTGCTACATTATATTCACTGCCTAGTGTTTAGACATCATCCAATAATAAGTCTATGTTTACTGGTTTAAGACTTGGAAATCTGTGTTTATTTGTTTAACCCAAGAGCGGTAACTAAGTGGAATAACTCTTCCACTTAGTTACTGCTCTTGAATATCGAATTTCAATATCAATAGTATGCATTCGTTTATCCCTCAGAAGGATACACACACACACACAGTTGTAAGCATAATAAGGTCATACATTAAACACATATGAGCACGTTTTTATTATATTTTCTGAGAGATCGTAGGGTTGGCTATATATGCTATTTATAATCTGTCTGAGGGTAAACACAATATAGCCTACTTGCACCATCATGCTCTTTCTCCAAGCCCATTATCTTCACTTTCATCCTGGTCAAACAAATGATCCTGTGCAATGTCTTTGGCACGGTATTCCTCCTCTATTTTGTTGGTGTGGTTGATGCACTTTCGCCAATATTCTGGGGTAATCTTGCTTAGAGCATCAGGAGTAATTTCCTAGACACTTTTCAGATATTGATATCCATATGAGTTTCTTTACTTTACTTCATTTTTCAGCTGGGACAATATAAATTAAATTTGTATGTGACAGGGTATGTATACGATATTATATTAAGAGAACCAGACAAATTATGGTCATGGTGTTACGGGTTTTTAAGTTTAAATCCCGTGCCTTCTGTCAGCTAGCTGTCGGGCACAGTGGCTGTTCAATGGAGCGTCATCTTCCCCACATTCGAAAGCCTTCGATTGAGTCTGGCACAAATCTAAAATGTCTAAACTACCCTCTTTCAGTTTCTATCCCTCTATCTGTGCCTTTGTCTCTAATTTCCTTTCAGACCGCTTCATAGCTGCAGGTGTGGATGGCCATCGCTCACTTCCTCAACCTATCAACTCCACTGTTCCTCAGTGTTCTGTTCTGTCTCCCATTCTCTTTCTAATATTCATTAATGATATACTAAACTGTACCTCTCGTCATATCCACTCATATGCTGACAAGACTACCTTACACTATTCAATTAGTTTTTCACATCAACCCAGAATGCAAGCACTGCAAAACAAATGTGACAGGCCATAGAATGTCTATCTTCTGATCTATCAATTATTTCTGATTGGGGCAGATACAATCTTGTTACTCTCAACTCCTCCAAGACCCAGTTTCTTTCTCGATCTCTCCATCACAATCTTCCACAAGACTATCAAATATTCATCAACAATACACAAATCACCCTTCATCTTTTCTCAATATTCTAGGTGTTTTGTGGTATAATATATATCTAAGCTATAATCCAAACAAATCAATCTAAGTCAAATTACTCTAAGTTTAAATTGAATTTAATCTGAATTTAAGCTAAATTACATCCAAAGGTCACTCACATATGTTTATATTTAATCAGGGTTCTAAGGGTTAATTATACTCCAGGATTCAACTCACCAATATCTCCACGTGGCAATGAGGCAAAGGAAAAATGCCTACCCAATATGGCGGACGACGGGGTTAATGGAGCCGGCCCAAAAACACGACTCAGGGAAAAAACAAATGATTATGGTATGGTAAAGGACATGAGTAAAAATGTTTAGCTGGTAGTGTTACTGTATAGTGGTGGGCGATACCAAGGATTTTTTTCTCGATATGATACCAAGGATTTTTTCACCCAGTATCGGTAGTAACGAGCACCGATACCAAGTACTTTTGTAATCAGTATCGGTTAATATGAGTACTATACAGTATTATATTTAAAGGAGAGTAATGTGCACTTATATGTATTTTACAGATCCTATATTATATGTATTTCAAAACGCTAACGTAAACAAAGAGCGAATGTAAATGAATAAGAAAATAAATTGCATCTGGTTACGCTGGCCAGCTTGCCAGAATGCACTCGTAACTCGCTAGCGCTCGCCAGGGCAGTAAAAAGGGCTACAATAATCGTAGAACGATGTTCTTTCTTTCATAGAGTTCATGTTGTCACAGACAGATCAGTGGTGGTCTTTATTCTTGTCTGTGACACTTGGAAGTATTTTATATCATTGCTAGAATATAAGATGCATTGTGTGAAGTTAAGGAGAGAGAGAGCGGAGGATCTGTGGTAGTATGTGCGTGTGTATGTACGTTTGCCTCCCTCGCTCGCGCGGGCTTTCCCAGGCCTTTGATTGGCTGGCGCGCCTGGCGCGTCCTAAGGGCGCCTGCATTTCGTGACGTAGTGGTCTGTGATTGGGTGCCGCTGTCCTAGTGTTGGTGCTGGGGGCTCCTGCCGCGTTTCTCCGGCAAAGCTTGGCACAGCGTGCTTGGTCTTACATGTCCTTTGCAATCTGTCCCCCATATAACCCCCTATACTACTTTCTCTCTCTCTGAACTTCTTCCTCTTCATACTTCTCTCTTTATTCAAGTACTTATCCCTTCTGGTTCTGCATACGACTTCCATAGTCGGCCAGTTGTATTACCAGCACCAGCTCTCCATGTATGTTTGCACTAGTTTTAGGGATTATTAGAGTCATAGTCAAAGGGTAGCCTAGTGTTGGGGTGCTTCTAATTATTGAGCTGTTCTTTATTATTATTTAATGCTAGACAGTGGAAGGTATCTTTGGTCGTTGTCTGAGTTATGTATGTGGCAAGTCAGAGCCTGTACAACATCGACGAAGCTAGCTAGCCTGTAACCCTTGTGCATATTTTCCTTTGCGAGTGTAGCAGTATACAGGTGAAGGGCTTTTGCCTACACTTACATGTATGCTTGCTACCTCATGGTGTTGACCTTTGTGGAGCGCCAGGGTAAGACTAGATACTTGAGATCTGGACTTACCAAGAGAGCCTCCAAGTCACTTAACGTAACATAAGGGAAATCTGTTCAAGGGGAGACAGTAGGCTACGAGCATGCTTGCCCTCTGCCTAGTTTCCTAGTACCTTTTATGCCACTGCTAGACTTTATTAGTGAGAAAGACAGCATTGTGTTTATTAACTTTCATTGTGTATGCTTTAGAAATTATTCACGCCTTATTTTAGCCTAGGTTGATGCATAGTACACAACCCAGTTTGGCTGTTACGTTGGCTAAGGAAGTACTGGTTTTGAGTGGTTATTATTAGTGCTGTCACAGAGTTGTTGCACTCCCTTGTTATATATATGTATCCTGCTTATTGGTGTATTTAAGATACACGCTTTGGTGTCCTGCCCCTGCATTATTTCTGTTCTATATTAACGAGCATCTTAGAGCATCAGACCTTTTCAGAAGATTCCTTATCTGATTGCTGTATGACTAGACTTCCAGCGCTTTCATAGAGCATTGAAGAGTTTAGTGTTGAGTACAGACTCACACTAAAGTTAACGTAAGCATATATTCCTTTATTAAATCTTATGATAGTTTATTCAAGCATTGTTATTACTTTAGAGCATTTTCTTAACGTAAGTACCCCTGTTGTGAGTTGGCTTTGCCATCACCGGAAAGCCTTTGTAGAAGTGCACTAAAACCCTAGTTAATTGATACCCCGTTATCGAGTAGATTAACTCTGGAGGGTTTTAAGTGTTTTTGTTCACTGGCGTAATAGTTCGAGGGTTTGGAATTCGCGTACCGTTGTAATAGATATAGCAAATGGCCGTTGTTGCAGATATAGCCTATCATCTAGTCCATTATTAAGTGCCCTTGTTTATTTCATAGTGCCGGTCGTAACAAATGGCGACCTTGCCTAGTATTTTATCTTAGTCGTCATAACAAATGGCGACCTTAGATCAGAATATAGTGAACTGAATATTGCATTTTTTTGTTTTGAGATATCTTATTGCCATTTGGGGTTGAATTTATTTCTCGCATTGTTGGCAGTAGACATTGTTTTGAGGATACCTAGAACTTGTTGGAGTTATTGGTGACCTAATATTGCACTCAAGAACATCTTCGAATATTTTTTGGTGAATAAAGCTACGCAAGAGTTTGGCTACTTTTGTCTTGACTGAGAATTTTTTTTGTGACTCCATCATGTCACTGGACAGGTCTGAGCATAGTGAGGGCACAGTGCGAGAGGCAGGCGAGGAGGTGGAGTTGCCTAACGGCGTTCGGGTGGTGAACAATGAGGAGGATGCTCGGAGATTTTTGGAGGAGCCTGTGTCAGCGGATCGTGTGTCGGGGCTAGACCGGCACGGACTGCAGTGTGTGGCCACGGTCTTAGGGTTTCCCGGTACTAGCGGTTTGTCGAGAGGTGAGCTGGTTACCTGTGTGCTCGGTGGGGTGCATGGGGCTTCGGGTGGAGCGGGAGCTGGGGCACCTTCGGCCCAGCCCCCGTTCCACTCGACTCCTATCATGGCGCCCCCTCGGGCTCCGGAGCCGGGTACGTTCCCGCAGGCCGATGCCCGCTGGCGGTTGGGTATGCCTCTAGGTGATTCACGGGGTGGGTCCTCAATAGTAGCACCCCCTCCTCAGGGTTTGTCTTCCGAGATGTTGTTTCAGCTCGAGCTCGCCAAACTTAAGCAGCAGGAGCGACGGCTGAGCTTGAGCTCGAGCAGCGGAAGCATGAGGCTGAGCTCAGGCAGCAGCAGCAGCAGCAGGAGGCTGAGCTTAAGTATAGGTATCAGGCTGAGTCTGCAAGGTATTGTGCCGATATTGACCTAGAGAAAACTCGTGTAGAGGTGACGAGGAGCCGGGTCGTCCAGGGGGGTCGAGCCCAGGACCAGTCCCTGTCGCATCTACTAAAGTTGGTTCCAGTGTTTGACGAGTTGGGAGTTACCAAATTTTTTCTCCGGTTCGAGAAAAAGTGCCAGGAGCAACAATGGCCCGAGGAGAAGTGGGCAGCCCTTGTTTCTTCACGATTGACGGGGAAAGCATTCAAGGCGTACGATGCTTTGCCCCTAGATTCCTGTGTGAATTACGAGTTGTTGAAAGAGGCTGTCCTGAGGGCATATGAGCTACAGCCAGAGACCTAAAGGCTGAAGTTTAGGGCTGTTCCAAAGAGAAAGGAGAGTACTTTCCAGGAACACGCTAGAGAGCTGTCAGATGCATTTGAAAATTGGTTAAGGTCGGAGAAGGCAACTACTTTTGATTCAGTAAAACAACTATTGTTGCTGGAACAATTTTTTAAATGTACTGGCAGTGACTTGACTCTTAATCTTAAAGAAAAGCAACCAAAAACTCTGCAGAAGGCGGCTGAGCTGGCTGACCTTAGGGTGTCATTGATTCGTGGGTGCGGGTCTGCACAGAGAGATGAGGCAGGTAACAAGGGGCATACCACTCCACCCCCCCCCCCCCCGAATTAATGACACAAATCATTATCCATTCAAGAGTACTGTTGCCAATTATGAACCCAAGTCGAAACCCTTCCCGTTTAAGAAAGGCCAGGGCCCTTCCTCACCTCTGAGGAAGTCCAAAAGTGAGGTGGAATGTTTCAAGTGTCATGAGAAGGGGCATATTGCGCGCTCATGTCCAAGCACACCGCCTACAGCAGCGGTGTCACTAGTGAGCAACATTGGCGTTTCTTTGAGGTCTTCCGCGTTTGCCCGGGGTAAAGAGTCGGTTGCAAAGTCATCGCCGGTGCAGAAGCAGCAGGAGGGCTCGTCACCCGTCCGTGATGCTTTTTGTGGTCATAGGGGGCACGGCACTGTGAGGTGGGCTGGTGTGAGGCATAGGCTTGAGTTGCTGCGTGATACGGGCGCTTCCCAAACACTTGTTAAGAATTTCACTGGCAAGCCTGTTAACGTGGCTCGGGTTGTGGTGGTTCAAGGCATCAATGCTACGCGGTCTTACCCGCTGGTCAGAATGGAGCTTGAGGTGGACGGTGTTACGTCCTGGGATATATAAACACTGGGCTCTTTCTATTGGACTAGGTATGCGGCAACAAGCAACAACGGAAAACGCTAGATCCAACCCTTATCTATAAACCCAGGCAACAAACCACCCTAAACCGTCAAGAGTCCTGCCTGGACAACGAGGTATCCTATGACTCGGTTACAGGGTGCACGCATTATAGACTGCTGATAGTCAAGCAGGCTATATAAAAGATCACACAATTAAGTTGACTTAAAGCTTCAAGGAAAAGATAGATAACGGAATTAAATTGCAGAAACAATTTAATAACAAACTAGAAGAAAGTACATTTAACGTTACGTTAATTAATACAACTAATCACCCCTGCGTGAAAAAAGGTGAAAGAAAACAGGTCTCAAAACATCGTACAGGTAGACAAGATGCAGGTTTCTAAACTGCATGCGGCTACTGTAGGATCTGATGCTTAACAAAGAAAGTAAGTTACGGATTTAGAGAACTCTTAACTAATAAGCAGGAATAAATACTAGTGATAGGACCTACAGTGTATAATGGCATAGGTATAATTAAATAAAGGCAGCAACTCGCAACATAACCACATACAGGTGTGCTTCTCACTCTTATTCAGGCAAGCCTGCTCGGACAGAGTCTCTAAGCCACACCCTGACCCACAATGCTCACAAAGACGGTAAACTGTGGCACAATAACAAGCATACAGATATAATAAACCGCTAGCTGTTAATCTGCCAGGTGGCAGAGGTCTAGCCGGAAGGATATAGGCTTCGGATACCCGGGCTGAGCCACCTGCTCTAGCCTTGGGACGTTCCCAAATCTGTGCGCCAAATTACTCTAATTGAAAGGGTGCTCTCTTGAGAGACTCAGATCCCAAGTATCTGACTCTCTCCTGGCGACCCTAAAACAAACGCAAGGCGTGCTAGCGCAGTGCTGAGTGGACTAGGCAAGGGCCCTCACACAACACAACACTAGACACACAGGCACACAGACGAGAAAATGCCCCCAGACTCCCACGGGTATCCTAGTAAAGTCGTGCAGGTCCACAGGACTCGTACCAGCAGACTTTACTTAAAGGATCGCAAAAAGCCTCCCCTCCGGTCTAGCCCCTGCTCACCTGCCACAAGAACACACTAGCAAGCATGAAACTACCAAATATGAGACAACAAAAAAGCTTCCTAGGTCTCATTAATAATTATATCTCTGCATAAGGCCCAAAATCCTATCTAGTTATCTGAGAGCTCGTCGTTAATACAATAATAGATATAAGGTCTATCAAGGGGATGGGATAATTAAATAGACTGGTGAAGTAGTGGAAAGAAGGTATACAAAGTAAGAGAGAAAGTTTCTAAGGGGGGTTGAGAGGGATAGATATCAAGGGGGTCCGAAGGGTACGACAGTGAGGTGAGCTCTGAGGAGAATAGCTCCTCTGGACCCCTCCAGGATCCCACACAAAGGCACGGTGGTCAGCCAATCACAGGCCGCTACGTCACCCGGCAGCAGGCCTGCAGAAGGCGCCAGGAACCACCAGCCAATCAAAACCGAGAGAAAAGACCACGCGGGCGAGCAACTCCTCCGGGCGGGAGGAGGGAGGAGGAGGAAAAGCAACACTCACCTCCCCCACCCTGTTCGCTCGCTCTCTCTCTCTCCTTCACTACAATGCATCTTATGTATTATAATGAAACAATCAACTATCGAGAATAAAATATACTAAGATGTGTTGGTTAAGAATAAGGGCAGCTTCAAGCTGTGAAACAACATAAGAATATCCCAGACATTAGTTACATTGTCGTAGGCTATATACTAAGGAAAAGCCGTCCGGCCGGCTGCCGCCAGCCGGTTTCTAAACGGCTGGGCAGCCGACACTCGCGCATGCCCGCACGTGGCTACTATGCAGGAGCGTCACAACGGTGTGACACGGGAGTTGGATGTGGGTGTGGTGGAGAAGTTGCCAGTTGAGGGGGTCGACCTCCTTCTCGGTAATGACTTTGCGGGGCCCACTTCCGAGGTTCCACCCTTAGTCGTTGCCGAGAGGGCGGCCGACACGAGTAGGGAGGGGCAAGAGGGGCTCGAGAGATCTCAGTCCGCTCAGGCTTCACAGGTGTCCCAAGTTCTAGACCAGCGGAGGAAGGGTCGGAAAGGAGAAAGTCAAGGCTGATCGGGTTGAGAGTTTGGATCCAGCGACACTCCTTGGCGACTCGGTACTTGACCCAGAGGTGAGTTCCGGAGTGGCCCCAGAACCTGTCCCCCCTAGTGACATGGTTGGGCGTGATGGCACTCCGCGACAGAGTAGTTCCCAGGTGGAGGAGAGTTGTGGGAACGGGGCTATTGAACACGAGGACGGGGAAGCATGTCATGTGAACCTGTTAAAGGATTATGTGAGGCAACCACCTGAGCAGCCTACTGTCCCTGCGTTGGTCTGCAGCGGCCAAGGTGGAGAAGGAGAGGGGGGCAGTGGGGCACAGGTAGAGGAGAGTTGGGATTGTCATGTCTCGGTGGAGCAGTGGGCAGGGGACACGAGTCGGGTGGCTGTGAAAGCGCTAGAGCACCTTCCTGAGCAGCAGTGTGCAGCGCTCCAGCACCGACTCGGTTCATACCCCACTGTTTGTGCCGAGCACCCAGGCCTCACAACTCATGCGGTGCACGAGGTTCCGCTGGCAGGTCACTTGAGTGTGAGTACACCGTTGGCCTCGTTGTTTCGGTGGTTCAAGGTGGGCGACGAGGCTTTGGCATGGTTGCCAGGTCAGGGTCGACCCATGGCTGCTAAGGGTGGTGGTCAGAATCAGGACATTTAGCAGATTGGCGAGGTTGGCTGTGGAGTGGATGCGCCCGGCCGTCGCATAGCCTCCCAATGCTGCTCTAGTAAAATGCAACAGCCCTACCATAGACCGACTGTATCTGGCCATGTCGCTGAAGGCGGTGATGTTGCGCAGGCAGAGGTAGTCGCAAGGAATGTGGGGGTGCGCATGTACGGTATCGGCGGGGAAGCCTTAGCAATTATAAACTATGGGAGTGACTACACAGGTGGTACAGATTGTCCCTCTCATGACCTGGCTGTCCTAGAGACAAAGGTGGAGAAGGAGGGAGCCTATAGCGTAGAAACTATGGTCTCGGCTGGGTTGTGGGAGGGCTCTAGGCATGTTGTTCTTCGAGATAAGTTGCAACTTCTTGTTCCTGAGCGACAAGAGGAGTTGTTTACTAGGCTATGGCAGTACGTCCGCATTTTTGTTGCTTCTCCAGGCCTGATGTACGGGGTAGAATCCGACATGGAGGCTGGAGACAGTGCAAGGCTGAAGTTAACTCCCTACCGTATAAATCCTGCTCAACAGCCTGTCGTGAAAGCAGAGCTAGACGACATGTGGAAAAAGGGTCTGAGGGATAAAGGATATCGTGAGTGGCCGTTGCCAATGAGTTTGCAACCTGAGTTGAGTGGCAAGATCCGTGTGTATGTTGATTGCAAGAGTGTGGGTGCATTTTCCCTGACAGACGCCTATCCATTACCTAGAGTTGACGACACCATAGACCGCATCGGGGCTGCCTCATTTATCATGAAGGTGGAACTAGTGAAGGGTTATTGGCAGGCCCCGTTGCCGGAGAGAGCGAAGAGAAGTGCCAGTCTTGTGATGAACTGGGCAGTTTATCAGTGGCAGGTGTTGTTTTGCTGCCGGAACACAAGTTGGATGTGTGGCATGTTAAGGGCACTGATAATGTTTTTGCTGATTGTTTGTCACGGGAGGGTATGTTTGCAGGAGAACCCTCGCCGTTCAGTCAGTGTGTGTTTGAGAGTGGAGAAAAATTAGGCTTGCCCCTGTAGTGCAATGCCGCCAAAAACACTAACCCTTATTTAGCGGCGAGCAACATAAGTCGAGTTAAATAAAGCTGGACTATGTGGCGGCGCTCGACATAACTCGAGTGGCAATTTCAGCACGTAATGTGGCTGAGAGAGAGAGACAAGTGGTGGCAGGAGACTAGCGAGCGTATGACTGCTCCAGACCACCGCGGCGAACCTACTGACACAAATCTCAGCTCCCTCCTCCCTCTCTCACTCGCTACATACTCAATTATGTACTGAAAGTACCGAATTACCTGCTTTTTGCACTCGCGTTGCACGGTTATTGCAAGAAAACTATCCATCATACAAGGATCGTTATGGTGTCATTCGAAAGCTCTGTTTATGCCCTTTCAGGGATAGGTACTTGTTTTACGTTCTGGGTCTTATTTAGGCATGAAAATGATCACGTAAACAGCCCTATTTTGGCTAAAAACACCCCGCTGTGCGGTACACATAAATAAACCGCATAGGCCGCTCGTAAGGTGTTAAAATTATAAAAACCTCACATAAAAACTCTTTCTTTTTGATAGTATATAAGTGCAGTATATCACAGCAAGCATCTGAGACACTCTCAGTTGTTGTCTTAGTAGGCTAGGCTTGGTGAAGCTTGCTCGTTGAGCGTGATGTAATTATTATGATGCTATTATTTTGGGGAAGTGTTGGGCAGATTTTTTTTTATAATACAGTGTTCTCCTTGTTTTCACAACTTGGGAGAGTGGCTGGGTGATGCGGGGTTGGTGAGCATTCTGTCTGGTCAGATGTGGAGTTCACCTGAGGCTGAAACGTCCCACATCTTGGCTGGCCAGCTTTCCAGAATGCACTCGTAACTCGCTAGCGCTCGCCAGGGCAGTGAAATGGGCTACAATAATCGTAGAACGATGTTCTTTCATTCATAGAGTTCATGTTGTCACAGACAGATCAGTGGTGGTCTTTATTCTTGTCTGTGACACTTGGAAGTATGTTATATCATTGCTAGAATATTAGATGCATTGTGTGAAGTTAAGGAGAGAGAGAGCGGAGGAGGCAGCGCGGTGGTAGTATGTGCGTGTGTATGTACGTTTGCCTCCCTCGCTCGTGCGGGCTTTCCCAGGCCCTTGATTGGTTTGCGCGCCTGGCGCGTCCTAAGGGCGCCTGCATTTCGTGACGTAGTGGTCTGTGATTGGGTGCCGCTGTCCTAGTGTTGGTGCTGGGGGCTCCTGCCGCATTTCTCCGGCAGAGCTTGGCACAGCGTGCTTGGTCCTACATGTCCTTTGCAATCTGTCCCCCATATAACCCCCTATACTACTTTCTCTCTCTCTGAACTTCTTCCTTTTCATACTTCTCTCTTTATTCAATTACTTATCCCTTCTGGTTCTGCATACGACTTCCATAGTCGGCCAGTCGTATTACCATATATATGTTTGCACTAGTTTTAGGGATTATTAGAGTCATAGTCAAAGGGTAGCCTAGTGTTGGGGTGCTTCTAATTATTGAGCTGTTCTTTATTATTATTTAATGCTAGACAGTGGAAGATATCTTTGGTCGTTGTCTGAGTTATGTATGTGGCAAGTCAGAGCCTGTACAACATCGACGAAGCTAGGTAGCCTGTAACCCTTGTGCATATTTTCCTTTGCGAGTGTAGCAGTATACAGGTGAAGGGCTTTTGCCTACACTTACCTGTATGCTTGCTACCTCATTGTGTTGACCTTTGTGGAGCGCCAAGGTAAGACTAGATACTTGAGATCTGGACTTACCAAGAGAGCCTCCAAGTCACTTAATGTAACATAAGGGAAATCTGTTCAAGGGGAGACAGTAGGCTACGAGCATGCTTGCGCTCTGCCTAGTTTCCTAGTACCTTTTATGCCACTGCTAGACTTTATTAGTGAGAAAGACAGCATTGTGTTTATTAACTTTCATTGTATATGCTTTAGGAATTATTCACGCCTTATTTTAGCCTAGGTTGATGCATAGTGCACAACCCAGTTTGGCTGTTACGTTGGCTAAGGAAGTACTGGTTTTGAGTGGTTATTATTAGTGCTGTCACAGAGTTGTTGCACTCCCTTGTTATATATATGTATCCTACTTATTGGTGTATTTAAGATACACGCTTTGGTGTCCTGCCCCTGCATTATTTCTGTTCTATATTAACGAGCATCTTAGAGCATCAGACCTTTTCAGAAGATTCCTTATCTGATTGCTGTAGGACTAGACTTCCAGTGCTTTCATAGAGCATTGAAGAGTTTAGTGTTGAGTACAGACTCACACTAAAGTTAACGTAAGCATATATTCCTTTATTAAATCTTATGATAGTTTATTCAAGCATTGTTATTACTTTAGAGCATTTTCTTAACGTAAGTACTCCTGTTGTGAATTGGCTTTGCCGTCACCGGAAAGCCTTTGTAGAAGTGCACTAAAACCCTAGTTAATTGATACCCTGTTATCGAGTAGATTAACTCTGGAGGGTTTTAAGTGTTTTTGTTCACCGGCGTAATAGTTCGAGGGTTTGGAATTCGCGTACCGTTGTAATAGATATGGCAAATGGCCATTGTTGCAGATGTAGCCTATTATCTAGTCCATTATTAAGTGCCCTTGTTTATTTCGTAGTGCCGGTCGTAACAATCTCCTAAGTAAAATTACGGATACCGGTAACTACATTGGTAAAAAGTTTTAACTATAATAAAGATAATCTGAAAACACCGCGTCACCGAGATAACTGATGAATTAAAGTGAAAAAAAAACGGTAAAAATCGCAAAACGTTTTTTAATTATGCTAGATTTAGCACGTTAGCAACAATAGAAGAATCTCGTCCAAAGCTACTCATTCTTACAGAGGTGCCATCTGCTGCTTTTTTTTTTCTTCTCAGTTAGCTAACTTTGCTGCAATGTACAGGATTGCCAGACGCTCGATAACAGTATTTTGAAATTAGGGATAACTGTTGTTATTACGAAATGTTCCATTACACTCAATTCTCAAGTACTCATAATACTCGATACTTTGCCAAAAGTATCGATACTTTCGATACCAGCCTGGTATCGAAAGTATCGATATTTTTGTATCGATACGCCCACCACGTCACTGTACTGTGAATAAAGGCACAATAGCACGATCAAATGAGATGAAAATTATATGTTTATAGGGTGAAGTCTGTGGAAGCTGAGATTCCAAGGGCCTCAATCTTGCTGCCTTGGCAAACGCCAGGCACGCAAACTATCGTACCGCATCTATGTTGCTGAATACGATAAATTAAATTAATATATACGATAAATTCATATATACTACATAAGACCGTGTCAATATTGCTTAATACCATATTAGGCCTTTTATAATCTTAACTTATTTACAACTTGTAATCACGATCTAATCTTCCTACGCCGTGCCGTACCGCGGGAATGACCGTAAGACTATCGTATCTACCTAGGCACGTCACAGAGACGTACGTTAGCACATAAATTGTCTATCTCTATCGTATTACACAATATGTATCTTATTCATCCAACCTTTCTTGGAAAGATCATATTACCACTCTTGCTAAAACAGCTTCCCAGAAGCTGGGTGTGCTCAACCATCTCTGTGAGTTCTTCACCCCCCGCACAGCTTCTTGCTCTGCATCGGGGCATAGTGCGCCCCTGTATTGAGTATTGTTTGCATGTGTGGGGAGGATCCACCCATACCGCATTTCTCGACTGAGTAGAATCAAAAGCATTTCGCCTCATCAACTCACTTCCTCTTACTAGTTCTCTACAATCTCTTTCTACACGCTGCATTGTTACATATCTTTCACTGTTATATCGCTATAACAACAGTTTTCCTCAGAGCTCTGTCAGTGCATACCCCCTCCCTTGCGGCGAGTGCGAGGCATCTGCCTTTCAATACAGTCCCACGCCTGTTCTGCTCAGCTCTCCAAGAATTGGCAAATTCTCTCAGTATTTTTTCTGCTTAAAAAGTAAACTCTGGAACTCTCTCCCTCAATCAATTTTTCCTTCATCCTATGACTTAAACTGCTTTAAACTTTGTGTGTACAGGGATTTTGACTCAAACGTCTCTTGAATTGGGCTCTGTCACTCTTTTGGCTTTGGAGGAGACACTCGTTACAGGCAACCTGCCTTTTGTCTCCTTCATATGCATAGGAAAAAATAAATAAATAATATATATATATATATATATATATATATATATATATAGAGAGAGAGAGAGAGAGAGAGAGAGAGAGAGAGGCAGAGCGAGAGCGAGAGTGAGCATATGAAAACTACCTCCTAACTGATGCCCTGTGCACACGCGTTTGACATTCGCCTATGGTGGGGCGCATTATCAAAGAGATTTTGAAATATATTATGGAATATTTATGATATCCTCAACTGTACCTCTAGTCCTATCCTCTCATATGCTGATGACTCTACTTTACACTATTTAACTATTGTTCCACAACGACTCAGCATGCAATCACTCCAAAACTCACATGATGAGGCCATAGCACGCCTATCTTCTGATCTATCAACTATAACCGATTGGGCCAGAACAAATCTTGTTACTTTAATTGCTTCCAAAACCCAAACTCTCCTTCTTTTCACCCGTCAACAGCTTCCACTTGACTTACCCTTAATATTCAACAACACACAATTCAATCCTTAATTTTCTCTATATTCTTAGTATATATTTTGCTCCCAACCTTTTTTGGAAAGATCATATTACCACTCTTGCTAAAACAGCTTTCCCGAAGTTAGGTGTGTTCAACCAGCTCTATGGGTTCTTCACCTTCTTACTCTGTAAAGGGGCACAGTGCGCCCATGTACCGATTACTGTTTGCATGTGGGGGGAGGTTCCACCATAGTCAAAGCATTTTGCCTCATCAACTCACTTCCTCTTACTAGTTCCCTACAATCTCTGTCTACACTCCGCAGTGTTGCAGCTCCTTAACTTTTCTGTCATTATGATCTATATGTCTATTATGTCTATATGATCTGTGCCCCATGAATATTCTTTCCTCTCACTTAAACAGTAGGCTACCATAGTGCGGTTGGGAATATGAACATGATTAGATTAATATCCAGTATTCGAGAATGGATAATAAGTCGTAGGCGTGTGCATAAACCTTTAACCGTCCTGGTGGTGTAATGGTTAAGGTGGCAAAAATATGTGTGTGATAACCCGGGTTCGAATCCCGGTGGATCATATATACTTTAATTAATTTCATTGGGGGTGTGGTGGTGAGATTAATAAAAATAATATTATTACAACAATCAGTGTTCTTCAGATATCTCTCAGTGAATACCCCTTCCTTTATGGTGAGTGAGAGGCACCTGCTTTTCAACACAATCTCTTTCTATTCGGTCCAGCTCTCCAATCCAAGATTTATCAAATGTTCTCAGTCTTTCTTCTACTCAATTCTTAAATTATGAAACTCTCTCCTCAATCTATCTTTTCTCCATCCTATGATTTCGACTTGTTTGAATTTTGTGTATCCAGATGGTTTGACCCCAATGTACCTTGAATTTGGCTCTCTGTCACTCTTTTGGCTTTAGGGGAGACACTCGTTACAGGCAACCTTCCTTTTTGTCTCCTTCTTACACAGAACTAAAAAGTGTTTCCGGCAATATTCTCCCAGCAATATTATAACCATTGTGTAATGCTTGTATGATTCTTGCCACAACATATTCGTTTTAACTATTTAGTCTCCTTGTTATATTATATGCCAATTAAATAATAATTGTTGTCAGTAACCTGTGTCTTTATTTTGCAAACTGGAGGTTAAAGTTGCAATTTATACAGATTTAAGAGAAACAACTTTCACAACATTGATCTGACAGATTCTGAAATATATTTTCATAAAAATTCTGTAAACCGATTTGTTTTGTCTTCAGTTTATTGCCAATACCAGGGAAAACAAAGTAGAGTATCTGTAGGTGCTTGAACAATCCTTCATATCAAACCACCATTACTTCAACATTTCTTCCCAAAACGTTTTTTGTATGGATATGATGACTAACTTGTACACTGTAAACAATGATCCCGTACGGTATCAGCCGCATAAATGTTATGTACCTCACGCGCAATTCATTCAGTTTTGCGTCAAATCTAAGCCACGGTGATTTGTGCGATGGGTTCTGCCACATATTACACGTTATGCTTAGGATTTTATATAGGAAACATTATTACTACTCTCTTATAGGTTTAATTAATACACTTGCAGTGCAAATTATAATGTACATGTAATTTAGGAGGCAGCTGTACACCCCTCTATGCCTAGAGGTTGAATCAATGTCATTACCGGGTCTTTTATTCCCGTTTCCCGTATAGCAACCCCTACTTAAGCATTCTTTAGGTCACAGGGCCCATGGTTCACGTGGGCCAGAAATGATCGTGGGATTTTCCCTCACATCCCAGGGACTGAGACTTGGGGTGCAGAGAGATAGAACAGACACACTTGAGCCTTATACTTCAAGATGTCAAGTTCAGTTTTAGAGATCTCTATTCTTAACACATAGTATGATAGGCTCTGGAGGTTATACATCATTATTACAACTTGTACTGTTCCTGCATATCAAGTTTGTTCCTGAAGTTAAATAAAGATCCTGTAATTGGTATATAGAAGATATTATTTTCCCGGTACCTAAACATCATCCATTCTATATCATGGTAACTAGGGAGTGGTGGTGGCATATTACTACCAGCATAACTACAAGAGTAAAAGAGTCAACCAGAATCTAACAGACATATCTACCAGAGTCTATAATGAACCAAGTACTACATCTAAGGAAACAACCTATGTATAGATGGTATAGCCAGCGAGTTTATGCCATACAAAGGGATTATGAGCATACAATATATGGTAACACTGTGAGCCCAACCTTGGGAATATAGCCGGGTGGGTGGGACGTAGTGTGCTGGTGGTAGTGGGTGGATATTGGGAGTTGTGAGGAAGGAAGGATGGAGATGCAAACAATGAGGAGAAAGGATAATGAATTTGATGGAAGAAGGGAGATGAGGAAGGGTGAGGAAGCATAGAGAGGAATACATCAGAGAAGGAGAATGGTAGTGAAGAAAGGAAAAAATAATACCACCGTTTTCCAGAAGCGGTGGACAAGTAGACAAGAAGAATGGACATAGAAGAGAGATATTACCGCACGTATTCTCTCTCTCCTTAATCCCGCGAGAAGCACATGCTTTCATTAATTTCATAGGGAGGTGTTTGGTGTTGGAAGTGAAATTAATTAATTAGATTATTTTTATAGGTTCAGGAACATTTCATAGCGAGGTCGGTCCTATGAGATTTGTGCCCCATATATTGTTCTTTCCTTTCACTTAAACATTATGCTATTCAGTGTGCAGTTGGGTCTGAGTACATGATTAAATTTATATCCAGTCTTCGCTAAATGGATATAAAATCGTAGTCATGTACTTCACCTTTAACTGTCTTTGAGGTGTAATGGTTAGAGTGTTTAACATCTGTATGTGGTATCCCAGGTTCGAATCCCGGGAGAAGCACATGATTTCATGAATTTCATTGGGAAGTGTTTGGTGTTGGGGGTGAAATTAATTAATTAGATTATTTCTATAGGTTCAGGAACATTTCATAGCGAGGTCGGTCCTATGAGATCTGTGCCCCATATATTGTTCTTTCCTTTCACTTAAACATTACGCTATTGATCAGTGTGCAGTTGGGTCGAGTACATGATCAGTAAAAAAAGAAAAAAAATATTCGATAAATGGATATAAAATCGTAGTTATGTACTAAAACTTTAACTGTCTTGCTGGTGTAATGGTTAGAGTGTTTAAGGTCTGTATGTGCTATCCCAGGTTCAAATCCCGGGAGGAACACACGCTTTCATTAATTTATTTTGGTGTTGGGAGTAACATTAATTAATTCGATTATTTCATACACGCACATACAAACACAACCACATGTAAGATTAATCATTCATATTTGATCAGTTATGGACTGACTGTGGGAGTGAGATAAAGTGTGCTAGCCTAGTGGAAGAGTGAGAGAGCGAAAGAGAGAGAAATGAACATAGGGATATGGAGGATGGAGAATGAAGAAGGTAGGTAAGAAGAGGGGGAAAACCTTGACATGGGAAGGAGGAGAGAGCAAATGAACGGGAGTAGAAAGGAAAGGGGAGGAGAAATTGAGAAGAAACGAGGATAGACATGGGAGAAAGATGGATAGGGAGAAGTAGAATGAGTATAGAGAGATATAACAGATAGACATGAAGAAAAAAAGTATATTGTATAGAGATAAATGATACAGAGATGGAAAAATAAGACAACAAAGAAGCGTGCATTGAGAGAAAAGTAAGGAGGATAGAGATAGGAGGAAATAAAGAAGGGAAATGGAAAATGAGAGAAAATGGAGAGGAAGGAATGCCAGATGAAGAAGAAAAGTAGGACAGAGTTTAGAGAAGGGTGAGAGATTCGAGAAATTATTAGAGCAGGTGGACTAAGGGAAAGAAGGATAGGTTAGAAAAAAACAAAAAACAAAGGGAATTGGGGAGGGAGGATGACTAGAGAGGGAAAGAATAGACAGAGGACATAGAAATTAATGAGCCAGCAGAGACAGTGAAGTCCACCTTCCAGAAGGTTGAGAGAGACAAATGAATAAAGGGAGTAAGAAGGGAAGATATGCATATTAAGGGGTCTGGCTCACTGACTATGGGTTGGCATATCTCCTCTGTCCACGGACCAGGGAGTAAAATGTATTCAGTTTTCTATGGTTTTAGAACATGTACATTACATTAAATATTTTATGGAACTAAAACAACAGTGAAAATTACCCGACGCCAGCGAAATCATGGCTTGATATAACCCGCGACGCTTCTCAGGTTATGGGTATACAATTATATATGATTGTAATCTTTTGATATATTTATAGTAATTTACCTTATTATCTCTATATTATATGAATTTACTATTACCATTATATCTTTATAGGGATATATAATTTTAGATACATTCATTACTTTTTTCATACCTACTTCAAACCAATATTCTTTTAGATCATAGCTGATTCAAGAGTTTGATAGCATATACCTTTAAAATGACTTGATTGCTCTTGACATTTTAATCATGCAATCACTATTCCTGGCTACTCTCTTTAATAGCTGGCCACTTCAGAATTTAACTTTTATCTGAACTCAGTCACTAATAATATTATTGCTTCAGTCTAATACTTGTGACCATGCACAGTATGAAAACAAAACTGTAAAATATGTGTGTGCATAATATAATATATAATTGTAGCAAAATGGTACACATTTTGAGTCTATTAAGTTAAATTAAGTTTACTATTAAGTTAAGCCTGAAATTCCCTCACTTAAGATCCACACCAGACATGTCAAAACTATTTTGCAGAATCTCTCAGTAGATAAGGCTCCTGGTCCAAATGAAATTCCTCCAATAGTACTTAAGAATTGCTCCTTGGTGCTCGCTCCTGTATTGGCAAATTGTTTCCGTCTGTGTACTCATACCTCATGCTTCCCAGTACCCTGGAAAGAAGCAAACATTTTTCCAGTTCCTAAAAAAGGTGCCTCTTCAGATCCATTAAACTACAGACCAATAGCTAAAACTTCCACTTTTGGTAAAGTCTTTGAAATTATATTGAATAATCACATAATTAAGCATCTTGAGAATAATAAATTAATCAGTGATAGGCAATATGGTTTTAGACGATGTCGATCAACTGCAGACATTCTTTGCCTTCTTACGCATCAAATCAACCAAGCTACAGACCAACATGGTGAAACACATACAATAGCACTGGATATATCAAAGGCATTTGATAGAGTCTGGCATCAATCCTTATTGTCGAAGATGTCACACTACGGCCTTGCATCATTAGTTCCACTAATTTCTTCTTATCTTCATAACAGAAAAATATGTGTAATGGTAGATGGCCTTTATTCTCAATTTCACTCAATAAATGCTAGTGTTCCCCAGGGATCAGTTTTGGCCCCAATTCTGTTCCTCATTCATATCAATTATCTCATATCTACCTCTCATAATCCAATACATTCCTACGCAGATGACTCAACACTCCACAGTTCCTTCACATTTACCAATTCTTTCACCCAACCCGATCTTATAAATTCAAAAATAAACACTGCAATTTCTCTGAACCAGGACCTTTCTAGAATTGATGGATGGGGACAAAAGAATCTAGTTTCCTTTAATGCACAGAAAACCAAGTACATTCAATTTTCTAACAGACAGAATCTCACTGACTCCCATATATTTTTTAATGATGTAAATATTCCCACTTCCCCTAGTATTGACATTCTCGGTGTAGCATTAACTACTAACTTGAGCTGGACACATTATGTTAGAAGCATTGCTAAGAATGCCTCTAAAAAACTGGGACTCCTGTACAGAGTTCGAGAATTCTTCACTGACGAGCCGTAATATATAAAAGTCATGTGCGTTCTCAGATGGATTACTGTTCACCTCTGTGGGGTGGAAGTGGAGTGGTTGCATTGAGGCAGTTGGACAAAATTCAAAATAAAGCTATTAGATTAATAAATAACCCTGCAATCACACAGGACCTTCCTACATTATCCATACGAAGAAACGTTGCATCCCTTGCATTATTATACAGATATTTTCACAGCAATTGTTCCGAGGAACTTGCTTCAATTGTGCCGCCTCTCCACATCTTTCCCCGTAGAACTAGGGCAGCTGAGAGCGCCCATGAATTTACACTTTCTCCTCCACAATGCAGAACTTCTGCTTATCAGAATTCATTTATCCCCAGAGCTACTACTCTTTGGAATTCACTTCCCTCGAATTGCTTTCCACAAACTTACAATCTACAAATGTTTAAATCCAGTTGTTACAAAAATTTTATGAATGGAGGATGCCTTTAGGCACATGGACCTTTTTGTTTTATCTGTGTTTTTCCTTCCTCCGTTCATTGTCTGTTTAAAAAAAAAAAAAAAATTTTTTTTTTTTTTTTTTTTAAGAATGTCTCACTAATTTGGCATTTATTACCAAACTCATTAAATATATGTTTTAATGTATCCCAAAGTCTGCAGCGATTTTATCTAATTAACTAAATTACCACTATAATCACTCGTTCAACACCGATATAACTTACCAATCTCCGAATGATTGAAGGTATAGCAGTGATCACCCACAAGGGATCGGTAGTGCGAGGAGAGCTCTGAGGAAGTATGAAACAATGAGGAATCCTGTGAGTAGGTGTGAAGCTGTGAGGATTGTTGTGAATAGGAGATCAGCTGCGAGGAATGTTGTGATAAGTTGCGAGGCTGTATTGATACGTATAGCTGTAGGTTAAGCAACACCTCCCGGTCGTAGGGCCAGTACTCCACTCTCCGCCAGCAGCAGCACACATCTGGACAGTTACAAGACCAGGACTCCAGGGATGGGTCCTTGCACTCGCACTTTCCATCATAATGCCTGTGAATACAAGAAAAGTTGGCTGGTAGGAAAACTCGGACAAGCCTATTTCACCCTACTTAACTTAACGTAATCTAACTTACTCTTCGTGGCTGACTCTGCTGAGACTATTTATCTTACCTTACCTAACGCTACTAACCATAAGCTCCCCCACTTTGCCGAGCTTCTTGAGATGGTGTGGGGGCTTACGAGTTAGCATTTAAGGTGGTCGGGGTTATTCGACCACTCTACCTGAAAACTCCAAATAATTTTGCTAAGCCCTTTCCTTCTCTCACTGTATGTTTTACATTTCTCACTTCTTCTGGTAACCCTCCCGTCTCTTCTGGTTGCTTGCCCTGTTCCCTCCCTTCCTTTCCCGTTTACTGCTTCAGGAGGTTCTAGTATTCCCTGGAGTTTATCTGCGGTGTTTATGACCTCAGCTCAGTTGGCGGAGTTCCATTTGGTGAAAGGTGCCACCGGCGAGGGCCCGAAAAGCTCATTGTTATGGGCTGGACGCGGTGGGGTTGCCTCGGAGTTGCTGACTCCTTTCTTTCTTCAGAGTATGTGATGGGTAACAACGCCGGCCCCATCCTCTATGGGACAATACAGATTGAGGACAAATATACGTTTATTCACTTATGTCAGGTTGACAATGTTCCCAGCTCAAAGCCGGGGCCTATCTCATGCAAATGGCCATGTTCTGGTTTTCCTGGCCTTGCGGAGGTCTCAATCTTTCATTACCAGGTGGCACCTAGCAACCGCAGAATCTTCTTCTCATGCCGTTTTTGTTATCTGTCTTATGGTTATCTCTTTCTGGTATATCGCATGCGTTCATGGGAGATGATACTGATCATACTGATATGGCAATTGTTTAGGACTCACCAGTAACTGACTTGCAATCCCCTTGCTTCTTCTGATGACTTTCTCTCTCAAAGTTCTACAGTAGTTACAATGGAGCTTTATGTAGTGCCAATTGAGCAAAATTGTTCTACAAGAGGCAAAGGGGACATTATCTTCCTCCAGAATGTTCCCCCCGAATTATTCCCTGCATAATTGTTTTAAGTCCTTTGGTGTAATAACTCCTATCAGAATTCGTTTTGTAGACAATTGTGGGTCTGTAAATAGATGATACATCTCCTTTTTGCAGGAGTCCTCTGCTGCAGCTGCTCCGAATTTGTTACCTGCTGGCTGCTGCAATTCAAAATCATTGCAGCATTCTGCTAATATTTAGGATAGTGATTACGATTATGTGCCAAAATTATTTGACAGATTTGATAAAATTCCAGAACTACAACGCCCTGCTCCTCTACCTAAATGGTATGTAATATACAAAAAAGATGGAGAAAATAACTTTATTAAGGCACATCAATATTTGCAGAGGCAAGTCGGCATCATCCCAAAGGAAAATCTTAAAAAGTATGGGAAAGGTGTATTGATCTACGCTAACAACCCAGTTCAGGCTACGATGCTATCCAATCTGCCTTGTTCTTCTAATGGTATGTTTAAGTCAATCCAGGCCCACAAGTCCTTTAACTTTACAAAAGGGATTGTGTTCAGTGAGGACCTGCATGCCTTTCCTGAGGAAACCATCATATCTATGTGTCCCGAGTCCGTATCCTCTGCCCGGAGACTGAAGGGCAAGACAGTGTTACTCGTATTTCTTGGGTCTTAATTACCACATTCTGTTGATATTGGACCACTCACTCTGCGAGTTAAGAAGTTTCATGATCGGCCTATACAGTGCTACAAATTGATTGAGTATAGGCTCCTCAAGAAATACTGCCCAAACGAAGTCCATTGCGGCTGTTGTTCAGCTTTAAGCAATCATGAGGCTTCTGAATGTGATTCAAATGCATACTGTTACCACTGTCGGGATGACCACTCTCCCTCTTCCTGGCATTGTGATGTTTATAAACTTGAGGTGGACATAGTCGTTTTGGCGAATAGGCAGCATATTTGTTTTGGTGCTGCTAGAGTGGAGTTGCTGTTCCGGAGTAAGCCTGTTACGCATTCTTATGATTCAACAGTTGCATCATCTGCACCAGTTGCCCTCTCTAAGGTAACAGCCCAAGGCACAGTCACTGGTGTTCCTATCATCTCGAAGCAGCAGCGGCAGGTGCAGAGTTCGGGGAGTGAGGCTATTCCTCCTCATACCACTGTTCGTTGCAAACAATATTCCCGTACAAGTACTTAACAGCATCCTCCATCTCCAATGAAAGACAGGACATATCATCGCGCTGGTTGTACGCTTCCCGGCTCTTCACCTAAAGGAACGAGGGGCCCTTCATCTTTGGATGAGAGGGGTGCCAAGGGTTCATCTGGAAATAGCGTTAATTCCTCCCCCAGGTCTTTCTACCGTCTCTGGGAAGAGTAATTCATCGGGACCAAGGGTAGAAACAACAACAACAAAGATAGAATAGAACAAGGTCGTCCATGTACAAAATAAATACCAGCTGCTACAATCTCCACAAAGAAATTCTCCAATGGAATGCTCTAAGAAGCGTCCCAACTCTGAGGATGGCTCTTTGCCAGATATGAGGGTTCCCTCTCTCAAGGGTGGTACCTCTCCAGCTCAGGTTAAGGCTTACCAAAACAAGCGGCATGCTGACTCACTTGGCAGGCTTTCTCATAGACACTTTGAAAAAGAGTCTCTACAACAAACCTCTGTTGTTGATGCCCCCCCTCCTGAAGTGGTTGATAGTATAACCGACAACAATAATGCCAAGTATTCTACAATGGAATTGTAGGGGTATCCATGCAAATTGTGAAGAAGTTTCGGTTTTAAAGAATCTATGACTGGGATATCCACTGTTTGCAGGAAACCAAATTGGGGTCTACTCCTTTCAACCCAGATCTAAACTATACATTTTACAGTTCTCCTTCCCCTCTGGAACTTTGCACCAAAGGCGGGACTGCAATTATAGTGAAAAGAAGTGTCCATCATGTTCCAACTCCCCTGTAAACTGATTTACAGGCATGTGCATTACGAGTCTAATTAAACAAAATGTATACCATTTGTTCTCTGTACTTCCCTCCAGCGGAGACCATTAACTTGCGAGCCCTACGGTCCTTTGTGGATCTGCTTGATCCACCTTTTTTGCTGTTCGGCGACTTTAACGCCCATAACCAATTATGTGGTGGTTCCGTTTGCGATGAGTGTGGGTCTCAAGTTGAAGCTATACTTCTGCAGAACAACTTATCATTGCTCAATGATGGGTCCCCTACTCACCACACTTCACATCTAAACAGTTATTCTGCCATTGATCTTAGTATATGCACTTCTGATCTTTTGCTCTACTTCCAGTGGTCGGTTTCTCAGTTACTGCATGGAAGTGACCACTTTCCTATCACCATAGAAACTCTTAATGGTCTACCTCCAACGGCTCCTCCTAGGTGGCATGTTGATCGAGCAGACTGGAATGTGTTCTCTGAATTATTCTCGGGGACTCCAGATCCGAATTCCTTTTGACACACACATAATGGCATATGAGTACCTTGTAGATAAATTCAGAACAGTACACTGATTTCTATCCCACAGTCGTCTAGTACTCCTTCGAGACCTGTGGTTCCGTGGTGGGATAATATGTGTACTGCTTTGAGACGTGTCACTCGCTCTTGCTACAGGAGATACAAGAACAATTCGACTCGGGTGAACTACGATATATACCGGAAAGCTCAAGCTTAAAAACGAAGGTATTTTAGGAGAGCTAAAAGGAATTCATGGCAGAAGTATACCGGATCTGTGACATGTAGAACTCCTATCAATACAGTATGGGCTAAGATCAGGAAGCTCCGAAGCTTTCTGGAAAATTTGCTCCAAGTCCCTCTCCTTGCCTTCAAGTGAGTCATACTGTATCATCAGATCCTGTCATTGTCTCTAATATTCTTATTCGCCACTTTGCTGAGGTCTCAGGTTATTTTGGGCATGCTCCGGTCCATCCCATAAATGCGGAGGTATATAATGCACCTTTCTCCATGCAGGAGCTCATTCATGCTTTGCATAATGCCAGTTCCTCTTCCCCAGGAGAGGATCGTTTGCATTATGAAATTATCAGGCATCTCCCAGAAGTTTTTCTATGATTTTTTTTTTTTTTTTTTGTATTTTCAATGAAATCTTGAGTACGTCACTATTGCCGGAGACTTGGAGAGTGTCTTTAATTCTTCCTATCCTAAAGCCTGGGAAAGATGTGAAACTTGCTTCAAGCTATAGACCCATTGCTCTAACCAGTTGTTTATGTAAATTGTTTGATAAAATGGTAAACTATAGGTTGGTATGGTGGTTGGAGACTGGTAACCACATTTCCCCGGTTCAGTTCGCCTTCTGTAAAAACAGGTCTACCCTTGATCCTCTCTTGAGTATTACAACCGAAATCCAGAATGCCTTTGTTACTAATAAACATACACTTGGAGTTTTCTTTGACTTGCAAAAGGCATATGACACGACATGGAGATTTGGTATTGTGCAAGAATTGCGTAAGCTAGGCCTGGCTGTGAAAATGCTGTTGTTTATCCAGAGCTTCCTACGCACTCGCTATATCAGTGTTAGGGTTGGGAGTTGTCTTTCTGATTATTTTCTGCAGCGTGAGGGGGTTAATCAGGGGAGTCCGCTAAGTATTTCTTGTTTCATTATGGTTGTAAACGGTGTTGTGGTGAGGGTTTCTAAGGAACCATTGGTGCAAAGTTCGTTGTTTGTAGACGACTATGCGATATATTGTTCAGCGGCCGATCCTGATATGGCTAGACGACACTAGCAGAAAGTCATCGATTTGACAGTCCAGTTGGCAAATGAGTGGGGCATCACTTTTTCCCCTCAGAAAACTGTGGCAATAAAATGTTCTAGGACTAAAACTCCAGTTGTACCCCACCTTCTTCTTAATGGCAATATTTTACCATATGAGAGTGCAGCCAAATTCCTAGGGTTCACTCTGGATAGCCGTTTACTTGAAAGGAACATATTCTTAATCTTAAGGCACGTGTTATGCGGTCATTGGACATCCTGAAAGTGCTTGGCAATAAATCCTGGGGTGCAGACTGTTCATCCCTACTCAGGATATATGATGCTATGTGCCGATCTAATTGGTGTATGGCTATCAGATATATTCTTTAGCAAGCAAGTCTATCTTAAAGTTGTTGGACACGGTACACAATTCAGCCATGTGTATATGCACAGGTGCTTTCCATACATCGCCTGCAGAAAGCATTTATGTTGTGGCCTCTGGATCTACGTAGGGAAGAGCTTGGATTACGTTTAATGTTTTGAATTCGCAGTTCCCCTGATAATCCTGCTTATCGCTTGGTCACCGATAGCCGTTTATATCCTCGGTATGATGCACATAAAAGTTTCCCCAAGCCTCTCCAGATTTGCATGATGGAAGTGTAGAGGGACACTCATTTGAAATCTGTGTTTATAAGGGAGGTAAAGTTCCCCTAAATTCCCCCGTGGGTTCTACCCTCTCCGTCAGTATGCATTCTTCCCAGACACAAGATGAAATTCTCTCCAGCTGCAGCGAAGGCCCTGTTTCTGGATCACTCCCAAATCCATAAATCTTCATCGGCATTGTACAATGATGGGTCGAAAATGGCATCAGGTGTGGGTTGTGCGGTTGTTCTTAAGGACACCACTCACCTTGTTTTATTGCCTGGGGTTGTCTCTGTATTTACTGCAGAGGCATATGCTATTATCCAAGCTTTGAAAATGGCAAGCAACTCCGCTGGGATGGATTTCACTATGTACACTGATTCACAGAGTGTTCTTTCTGCCATTAAAATGTACTCCCCTGTTCATCCATTAGTTCAGGACATTCAGGTATGGGTTTATCGCTGAGCATTTAGACACAAAATGATTAATTTCTATTGGGTCCCAGCTCATGTGGCTCAGGGCAATGAGGAGCCTGACACAGCTGCAATGGAGGCAGTACTGGAGTGTAAGGGCCGGTTCTCTATCCCCTCAGAGGATTTGAAATGCAGTATCTGGTTGCTGATTCGGGGGAGGTGGCAGTTGAGGTGCTCTTTCCTCACTAGCATTAACCAAAAACTTAACCCTCGGAGCACTAGGTGATTTTGTAAAAAAGTACACTCAGGGACCAGGCGAAAATCGATTTTCCCCCCTAAAACACCTTATACAGCTGAGAAATGAAGAAAAACAAAATAAAACACGCACCTAGGTCATTTGGGGGTCCTAGGGGAAGGGGGGGGTGGGGGGAGGGGGATGGCCACCATCACAGGGTGCCGGCCGCCTCTTCAAACCTCCCGTGCTTGCAGACGACAGCTGGTGTACAATGGCTGATGTACAATGCCTCCAGTTTTCGAGTGACACTTACTTACACCACCCGAGCATCATGTGTGCCTTCATAGTTCCTCAATTAGCAATATGTATCACATAATGTCATTGTAAGTGAAGTTACAGTGTGATAAGTCAATATAGTCAAGATTTATAAATGTCGATGAGTGGGAAGGGTTGCGCGCATCTTGGTTACCATGGCGGCGGGCGGCCATCTTTGCCTGGGACCACAACAAAACGTACGCACGAATACACGGCCAGCTGACTGACACCACCCTTTCACTTTCACTAGCATTCTCTGCCTCTCTCACGCACTTTGATTATTGGTTTGATACTTTATTATATACATATAGTTAGAATATGAGTTGCATACATTGTTTTAGGCACTATTGACTAAGAATATGGCTTTTCACAATGTATTTTGTACTCATGTTTATCGTATGTTATCTCTCTTTTATCGTCTTTTATCACAGTCTTCATTGTACACAGTGTGATTAGTTTATTATATATTGGTGTTTTACATATACCTGAGTGTCACTATCACTTACATAATGTGTTCGACACTTTGATAACATATATATTATATATTTACACTTAGTTTTTGTGGGCCGGGGGGTGATGGTGGTGGTGGAGAGTAGGCAGGAGAGGAGTATGGTGGTGAGGCTGAGAATGCGCTGAGTCATCCGGCGCTGATAAGGGGTTGAACAGTCGGCGTGGGTGGTAACGTTGGGGAGATGATTCTAGGGCCAGCATTTCCTCATCTGTTTCGTCTTCTGAGGAAGACAATAGCTGTGCTGCCAAAATTGCTGCCCCTAGGAGCAACCCATAAAAAGTATTGGGGGTTGAAGCTTTTAGTGGGGAGACAGTGGGAGGTGGTGGTGAAGGCAGGCGTGGGGGAGGATGCACGTATTACGGGGGAGGAGTGGGTTCAGTACTCTCCTCGTCATCCTCAGCTGGTCTCTTCTCACCCCTACACTCCCATGCAGGAATTTTGAGGAATGCCATGGGGTATGGGTCATCCTCGTCCTCTTCCTCACTTGCAGGGGAGTCTATGATGTCATGGGAAGCAGTGTGGGAAAAAAAACCACCCTCCCCCCCCACGCTCCTGAGATGCGACGCGGCGACGAGAGATGGGAACAATGGGGTGCTCCTCTCTCATCTCCTCCATCTCTATCATTGATGGGTGATACCCCTCCCCTGAATCTTCATCACATGATTCAGTGTCACTATCATCGTTATTACTCTCCTCCAGCATTGCAAGTGCTTGTTGAACACTAACACCCCTGTGTGGGTGGTGAAGAGAACGGTCCAACATGGTGCAACACTCTCGAGAAAAGCGGGTAAACTGGCGTCCTCCCGATCCTCCCCACACCTGCACGGCTGGACTTGGGGGGTTGCCAGCTACTGCTATCATAAAGTAGTTCCCATAGAAATTTGAACCCTCTAGGTGCCAATACGGCATGACTAAATAAGGGTGAAAGTCCAGACGCAGGTGCTGCGTCACTGGGACTGTGCGTTACATACATAGGCGACGCATCACGTGCGTCGCTGGGGTCCAGTGGATTAAAGCTATTCACCCTTCTGTGAAGCTTTGGGACGTATTGCCCGTTCAATTAGGTAGACACACGGAAGTAGTCCTCACAAGGTTGCGCATTGGTCACACATATATGACGCACAAATACATATTGCATAATTATCACTCCGTGTTGTGCTGTGTGTGACGAGGTACTGTCTGTAAGTCACATTCTAACCTTTTGTTGTAATTACTCATTTGCCAGATGCACTGTGGGTTTTACTTTATTTCCCTGTCTGAAATTCTTGGCCAAAATGCAGATGTTTTTAAGCTCCGATCTTATTTATTGGATTGCGGTATTTTATATATTTAATTATTCCATGTTTTTTGAAAGTTTGATATTCCTCTATTTATATTTCATGTTTTATGTAGGCTACTGGCACTTGATATCTTAATGTTTTTAAATTTTGATATTCCAGTACCGGTACTAATACATTAATTTTTAGATGTAGCTCTGAATAATCTCTTCAGGTCCCAGTTCTCGGCCATTGTGCCTAAATGTTATCATTGAATTCCTAACCATAAGCTAACCTACTCCTCTTGGCAGAGAGAGAGAGATAGATAGAGAGAGTGGATTAAAAGGTGGAATGTATGAACACTGGCATTTACTCTGCATAAGCCATATGTTCAACAGGGAACTGAAAATAGTTTGAATGGAAATGAGTCGGCCTTTTACAACATTGATGAACTACTTCCACATGGGAGCATCCTAGGATCACTTTTGTGGAATATATACCTCAGTGATCTTCTGCACTTTATTCCAGAAGCCAGAGCCTTACTTGACGATGAAACATTGATGGTGACGTACGAACCAGAGGAGGAGGAAAGAGCTGCAGCATTGTTTACGAGATTGCTGAAACATAATATAGTAAAATGGAGAGAGAAGAAGCAGGTCAGGTCCGATTCTCAAGAAACACAAGCGATGATAAAAATAATTATTATGAGGGTTGACTCCTAATTACAACTATATATATACTGTATTATATGGAAATACGTTTACACGCACTATGTGAAGAAGATTATACTGGATCTATCTATCTATTGCCTGACGCCGTGATCCCCGAAGGTGTGGCCACAAACGAACCGCCCCCATGTACCTCTGTCCCCAGTCAGTCGACGCCCCACCCCCCAACCAGCACCACCTTCGTTCAATACTTCCTCACTCCATCCTTCCACCTCTCCTTCGGTCTATCTCTCCCTCTCTGTCCCTCCACCTCACTCTAGTACACCCTCTTAGTCATTCTCTCGCTTTCCATACGTTCCATATGGCCGCACCATCTCAAGTTGTTCCTTTTCACACTTTCCAGCTCATTTACCTCCACACCAAACCTCCATCTTACTTCTTCATTAGTCTGTCTATCCCTCCATGTAACTCCGCACGCACTTCTTAAGTAATTCATTTCCACTGCTCTCACTCTTGGTCTGAGTCTCTCAACCAACGTCCATGCTTCGCTTCCGTAAGTCAGTGTCGGGATTACCACACTGTCATGCAAGGACTTCTTCACTTCCATACTGACCACCCTATTTCTTGTTACTGCTTTCAGCGTTCCTACAACCTTCTTCCCCTGTTGTACCCTCTCCCGCACTTCTTCATCCATATTCCCATCTTTACTCAACACACTGCCCAGATACTTAAAAGAGTTGACAATCTCCATAGCCTGACCGTTCAGCTTCACCCTCACACTCTGTGACTTCACCCCTTTCGAAGACCATAACCTTGCTCTTCCCCGTGTTTACCTTCAATTTCCGTTTTTCTCACACTGTTCCAAGCTCATTTACCAGACCCTGTCACTCCCATTCATTATCACTCATCAGAACTGTATCATCCGCAAACAGCAGTATAGGTAGCTTCCACTCATTTCCCTTCCTTTTCAGCGATACACCAACATCCACTGCTCTTGATAGTATTTCTTTCATGACTCCATCCATATATACAGTAAACAACCACGGGGACATCACACACCCCTGTTTCAAACCAACATTCAGGTCAAAGAACTCGCTCTGCTCACTCTCCACACGTACTGCCGCCTTTGCACCCTCATACATGCTCTTCACTGCTTTCAGCAACTTGCCATCTACTCCGTATATTCTAAGCACTTTCCACAAACCTTCTCTATCCACTCTGTCATAGGCCTTCTCCAAGTCCATAAAGGCAACATACACCTTTTGTTTCTTCTCCAGATATTTCTCCACAACACAATTCAGGGTAAAAATCTGATCTACACATCCTCTTCCCTTCCTAAAACCTCCCTGCTCGTCGCCTATCCATTTCTCCGTTCTCACTCTCACTCTCTCAATCACTACCCTACTGTATACCTTCCCTACTACGCTTAGAAGACATATTCCTCAGTGGTTACCACAAACTCCTCTTTCCCCTTTGCCCTTATATAGGGGGACTATTATGCCAGTTTTCCAGTCATCTTCCAGTTATACTGGATGCCATTAACCCGTACAGCCCCAGCGACGCGCCTGACGCGTCGGCGATGTATGTAACGCACAGCCCCAGAGACGCGCCTGGCGCGTCACCCTAATTGCGCCGACCGTAACCTCAGGTGTAGCCACTCAAGAGGGCTCAGATTTGTATGGGAACTGTGTACGTATCCCACGCAACCGTGCCGATGGTTGAAAACTCTCAAAGTCCACGTGCGTGCGCGCGAGCGCGCAATAACCTGTTTTTTTGGGATAATTGCCTTCAATTTTTTACTCTTGTAAAATCCATTTTCGGGGGCTCTGTAGGACCATTTTTTAATCTTTTTGAGCGGTTTTTCGTGGTTTTTCCTTCATTCCTAACCCATTCGCTATTGTTTCTGGAATAAAACCATTTTTTGAAAACCGGCCGGGTTCTGGTGCGCAAACATTACAAAACTAGCCGGGGCTCCACGGGTTAAATATTAACAGAAAATTAACTTGGAAGTCCCGTATAGATAATTAATATTGCAATAAAAGCATCAGCAAATATAACAACGATTAGAAATATAGCGATTTTTTTTTTCTTTTTTTTTTGAGAGAGAGAGAGAGATGGAGAAGAGAGAAAGAAAGATCGGCCTCGGAGTACTTATTCCTTGCGTAGGGAGGTGCATCCACATATTATATCTTAAACTCCTAGACAAGTACAGTAAGGATTATCTAGAAAAGATCACCACTACTACCTGAAACAATATTAGACATATTGCAGCACCGAAAAGATGTAGCTGGACTTATCTGTTCAAGATACATTACAACTACACCCTTCACTTTCAGTGTCTATCTAAACCACTATAACCTCAAGAACAGTGGAGAAACACTTGATAATGTAAGCTGTTGCATCAGTTACTCAGACTTGATACCGATATTGTAAAAAAAAAACAATGTCCATCAATACAAATTTAAATTAAACATATTGATGTGAGTCTTTTGTATGATGGATCTCAACTTTACAAAAATTAGGCTTTAAAATATATACTATGGTATCAAAATGTGTTATTTTAGCCTATAAAATCCTTTATGGTGCACGTAAAAAAATGCTATTAATGTTACCATTAATTATTGTGCAAGTATGAGAGAGAGAGATCCACGAAACTAAGTCAAAACGGTCATTCCTAATCTTCCACAATCCCGTTTGACTCAACCCCAAATAGCATGAGTTGGGTTAAGTTAAGCTGGTTTGGTTAGATCAGGTTATGTATATTTAACAAATCATATAAGGTTAGGCTACGAATCTGTGCGCTCGCTTGTGGCAGTGTCTGTTTAGTAGTAAAGCCATTTTACACGCTACCAGTACAAGTGGTGTAGGTTATGTGTGAAAGGAAGCCTGACTCAGACTGTGGGCAGGATAGGAAAATACAAAGGAATGCGAACACCAGCATACTGAAGGGTCCTGGCCATAGAGTAAGAATACCTAAGAGGGGCGTGCTTGGAAAATCAGCCTTGTTAATAGTAGTTGGCCATTATTTACAGATTTGGCTGGAACCCTGCAATAGATGGCGGTAGCGCATAGCTCCTCCCTATCGCGGGAAAATACTTCTGTCGTCTGTTTATTGACAGTTCCTCTCCCTTGCTGCAATGGTGTACACTCGTGTAGAGTCTGTAGAAACGCATGTAACTTGTTTGCTATCACCATAACAGCCATAGTCATTATGAATACAATGATTTAAGAGTACACTGATATGCAAAAACACTCCAAAGTATTGCCTACACTGAAATGTGAACAATACTCCATTAACCCCTTCTGTACTGTCGACGTATGTTATATTTTATTCTAGCAATATGTAGATGATTTTATACAGCTTAGAAAGGATTTGTGGTAGTTAAAAGGGTTGATTGAGATAGTTCGAAGCCTTATAATTGCTAAAGATCCTTCCTAAAGTGAATACAATCGATTAGTAGGAGCCAGAATAAAATCAAAAGACGTCGTCGGTATAGAAGGGGTTAATTACATAGCTTACCAAGCTGAACCAAGCCTCCGTGATGATGTAAGGAGGCTGTGGTTGACCTTGAAAATAAGGATATGGTTTGCAATGGATCATGAAGGCTGTTGATGATTATTTGATATTGACTGTAAATTTATTAACAATGAATGTAGCCTACTGTATATGAAAAACTAATCTCAATTGAAGACAAGTATTTACATTGTAATATAAGTTACTAACTTGGAAGTACACAGCCACACTCACACTTTGGTCAAACATAAATAATATATATATATATATATATATATATATATATATATATATATATATATATACTGTACAGTATACTGTATACAGGGTGTTTTAAAACAACACTGCCAGACCTCATCTACTAATTAGTAAATACAATAACGAAGAAGATTATCTAAGGACAAAATGCAAAATAATATACCATTAATGATTTAAACCGCATAGAGTAAAATAATTAGTGACAGCCAGGTATGAGCTATAATCCGAACACGGGCTGGTGTCCATCCTCTCCCCCCCCCCCCCCCCTCCCAAATAGCCTACCTCTTGCCTCCCATCCCAGTTCGAGTTTTTCTTCGAAGCTTTGGAGTCATAACGAATCTTCTCATGTGTTTAATCATCTGCTCGGCCATGGTGCTATCTTCTTCTGTCATAGTGATTTTATTTACCTTATAATATCACATAAATATGGATTGTCGTTATTTAAGTGTGTCTCTGCCTTTGTTATTTTATACTCGTTAAGTCCAAGTGACGTAAATTGTTTGGTTTGGGTACCATTAGATGATTTCAAATATTCATTAGTGAACACCGTATACTTGTATGTCTACAGCTACGTAAAATCGTCAAACTTCAACCATAAAACGGATAGACCTATTTCGTTAGTACTCTGTGATAATAGTAACGTAATGAGGTATTTCTATTGAAACAGTAAATTGCGCAGGAACAATTTTTTCCCATTCAAACAGTTTCACGAATGATTAAATTACCTATAGCACTGTTCGGATACCTGACCCAGACTTGAGATTCATTATTTTACCTCTTGGTCATCGTTACAAATGGTACATATCTTTTTACGCTACTTGGATTATAATACTTAGCAGTTTTCTTCTAATTGCAAAATATCATTACCAATTATATGTTACTTTGATTTTGTAATTTTTCATATGTGATTAGGTCATTAGATATCTCCTCTTTACCTTTTTTACTTGGTAATCATTCATATTATGTATCATATGTTTTGTGCTGAGCTCAGAACCCTGTTTTGCTACATTTCTAAATAACCATTTATCTCCATTACAATATATTTTTGGTAAAAATAGAATAGAAATATGTGTATTATATATTTTTATCAATGTGGTCGTCATACTCTGGCAGTGTTGTTTTAAAACACCCTGTATATAGGCTATATATATATATAGAGTAGAGAGAGAGATGGAGAGAGAGAGAGAGAGAGAGAGCAAGTAGTGTACAGTCGGTCACCTTTCCGACTGGGCCACCTAATGGTAACTTCGCTGCATGTTTTGTTCGCTCTGAAATTAGTAAGATCACTCACCCTCATCATCTTGTAGAGTATGGCCCATAGATGGCGTAGCTTGATGGGAAGGAGAGCGAGGGGACACAGTAGGGAAGGGGGTGTGCTTGTTAGCATGGTTTACAGGATAGGATCCAATGGGAGTGAGGATGAGTTGTTACTGTGCTTTTAATCATAATGGTTTATAGCTGTCCACCCTTCCCTGTTAGTTTGTACAGTCACTCATACAAATTCATGGACCCTCATGTGAATGTGTTAAGTAAAATGTATTGTTTTTGTGTTTGGTACCCTTTAATTTAACCCTTTATTAGCGGCGCGCATCATATGTCGAGTGAAAGAAATTTGGACTATGTGGCGGCTCACAACATAAGTCATGTGGCATTTTCAACACGTAATGTTGCTGAGAGAGAGAGACAAGTGGTGGCAGGAGAGTAGCGAGCGTATGACTGCTCCAGACCACCGCGGTGGACCAACTGACATGAATGCCACCCTCCTCCACCCTCTCACACTCGCTACATAGTGAATTGTATGGGGAAAGTACCGAATTACATGGTTGTTGCAAGAAAACTAGCGGTCATACAAGGATCGTTGTGGTGTCATTGGAAAGCTCTGTTTATGCCCTTTCAGGGATAGATACTTGTTTTACGCTCTGGGTCTTATTTAGGCATGTAAATGATCACATAAACAGCCCTATTTTGGGTAAATACACCCCGCTGGTGGCTACATATTATTTACCGCCTAGGCCGCTCGTTACGTGTTAAGACTGGATGTCAGCCAGAGTAAGGGGGGGGGGGGGCGAATAGGAGGGTGTAGAAGCAGGGTAGTAGGTAAGTTACCTTACCCCCACTATTACCCCTAAACTAAAATTTCACTTCTCGCTCTCGTTCTCTCTCTCTCTCTCTCTCTCTCTCTCTCGTATTATTAGTATAATATGTTTTTTATGTGTTATACACAATTATACCGAATATTTTAAATATTCTGTAGTTCACTTCCATCCTCTCATATATTATTCTTGAATATATATTTAATATTCCCTATTATCACTATGTTCATTTTTGTATCCGTATAATGTTTTTCGTCGTATGATGTTTTGTGTTTAGAACGTGGCGGGCAGCTATATATGTGTTAACAGTTCTACTCAGTCTTCCCTAACTATTCTTTCCTAAATCAATCCTACGATTACCTTACTTCAAAGAACTTAATTTGTATACAATAAGCCTACTTGGTTTAATTTGACGAGGTTTAGACAAAGACAAGGTTGGATATAGTGTTGGCTTACAGGATATATAAGTAAACTAGAACGGCACTTGATAGAGTGCCTACGCTGGCTGGTTCTTTATCATTAATATGATAGAACTAAATTTTCTTCTGGATCTGGGTTCTGGGATATATTCTGGATCGCCTCCTAATTTGAATCACTTCTTCCATGGTGCATATCCTATCTTCCCACCAACGTTCATGAAACTCAGGCTTATATATATTTTTGTTGGGTAATCCCTCGGCATCTAAATAACTAAGATGGTAAACCACATTTATTATAACACTCCACCTTTACAAGATTGGGGATAAAGGTTCGCCTTTCAGCAAATTTTATAGTGAGACCTTTCTATGGTATATATTTATATAGCTGCCAAAAATCAGTTCATCATTTTGATAATTAAGGATATATGTAAATAACCATGGGTTTCCCCTACTGGAGAATGTCAGTTTTGTCTCCAAAGTGACACAGGTGGTCCATACCTATTTCAATATCAACTTGCAGCTTATTATCATAACAAATAACCCGGCTTAAAATGTAAATTACCATAACCACCCACCACCTCTGATCCTCTTGATTTATAAGAACAACACAACTAACCAGAGATCCGACCGTTTCTGTTGGCATTCCGCCGTAGGTATATATTCAAACGGTGAATGAAAGTAATATAATATGGCGGATCAGGTGAATACAAGTAATATAATGTGGCAGAGAGGTGAGAAGACAATTTGCGTCAGGCGAATAGAGAGGAAGAGAAAATTAGAAGGAAAAGAGGAAGTGGGTGAGAGAAAAGAGAATACCAAAACAAATATGTATGGCAAAATACATTCATAAGTGAACTGAAATAATGCAGGGAGAGAATGTGGAATTCGCAGATGCTTTTCTATATTTATGTATTCCAAACACACACACACACACACACACAGAGTTACACATACCTTGCCGTCCCAACTAGGTGGTCCGGCCTTAGATGACTTGTAACATTATGGATCAGGAAATGCCCACAAGGAAAGTTTTTTATAGAGTATAGAAGGACATTAGTTTGAAAGGGAAATTACACATGCCTACTGATTAATTCATATTAATCCAATCTTCATCAGATGATCGTCCAGTCTGTTCTTAAACGTATCAATTGAATTACTGTCGACCACCTTCAGAGAGAGAAGGGGAGAGAGAGAGAGGTCTGCTGGTAGGAGGGGGTATTTAACCCTTTCACGCATTTATGACGCAGAGGTTGCCAGATTAGCAATAAAAAATAGAGTTCTCTCACGTTTATAATTACCTCTCCAAAATTAGTTTTCTTCCCACAGCTAACTCAAAGACAACTGCAGAGGTTGAAGTAACTATACTAAAGGTTTCTAAATACCCCTGATGGTAACAAAGGTTTTAAAGTATCCCTAATAGGCTCAAAGTCGCGTCATATGTCGGAGAGCATTAATATCCCCACTTTCACCCATCCTCTAAACCCCCCTTTGCCTCCCCCTCAACCCAGTCTGTTGTGGAGCCACCCTGTCGCCACAGATAGCAGGAGAAAACAACAAAAACAACTAAAAGTGCACTCGGTAGAGCGCATATCTCAGCCTATGCTGGCGGAGGTATGTGCTCTACCGGTCACCTCCTAAATGGAATCACTTCTTCCTTGGTCCATATCCTATCTGCCCAGGAACTTTTGTGAACATTGGTTGAAATTTCCTGTTTACATTCAAACAGAAATACAAACGAGGGTAAAATTCAACCAGGTGACTCTCACTCTCTCTCTCTCTCTTATGGGGGTCTATGAATGTGTAGCTGACTGTTTGAATAATTTGCCATTCGTATTGTCCTGACCTGAAGTTTATATTTTAGTTTCCGTTTGTTTTTATGTTTGTCTGTAAACAAGGTATCTCACAAAGTTTTGACCCTACTTCAATTTAGGAGGCGATCATGATCATATCCTAGAACCCAGATTCAGAAATCAGAAGAAAATTTAGGTCTATAATATTAATGGTAAAGAACCCGCCAGTGTAGTCGAAGATATAATTATGCGCTCTACCAAGTGCCACTCTAGTTTACTTATGTATCCTGTAAACCAACACTATATTAACCTACTTCGATATTGGCAGACTGGGAGCCAAAGCATCACATTTTTCCTCTGCCCTTCATAATTGTTGAGGGGCACAGGGCCTTGGGTGGGGCTTTGGTGTCCCAGGCGTTTTCACCCACTCCTCAGCTCCTCGCCTGGAAGTGGCTTCGGTCACTTAAGCTTTCTTAGTGGTAAGCAGGGAGGGTTCTGTGGGGGCGCTCGGTTATGGCCTTGGCCTTGCTCGGGACATTGGGGCTGCTCGGTCAGACAGCCTGGGGAACACCAACAACAACAACCTAGCATATACTTTGCCTTAAGGAGGGATAGTTCACTTATATTTGCTCATTAATATATTTGTTTTTATTATTTTATTAGTTTCTTCCCTAGACCTCCATCAAGCTTAAAAAAAAACTCCCCCAAGACACTCCTTCAAGATAAATTTGCACATTTTCGATAGAAAAATGTTCTGGACGAAGGCCTGTTCCACTTAAATTACAAGGTCGCTATTGCTCGACAGGAAAAAATCAAAACCTAAATAACACGAACAGTCTTAATATTGACAAAGAAATGGGGCGAAAGGTCTTAAAATTGCCAAACTAATGGGCCGAACGTCATATCATCAGAAAACTAATGGGGCTAAACATGAGAAAGAAGGGGGACCAGAAAAATGGCTCATCTCCTCTTAGCCACGTATAATTTAGCCGAGTAGTCCTACTGTAAACAGATTAGGTGCTCTGAAATAAGGTAATCGTAGGATATGTTTAAGAAAGACTCAGTAGAATTATTAACACATTTATGTAAATTAGGTGGTCGCCATGTTCTAAGGCTAAACCTTCTACGAACCAGAATACATTATACGGATAAAGGAAAAAGACATTGATATTAGGGAATATTAAATAGAAATACACAAATAATATTAGAGATAATGGGATTGAATTACAGAATAATGACGAAATACGGTAGAAACTCTTATAACTCTTATATCTAAGGCCTTCGATATGTCTTGCACAATAGAAAAGGTCTCACCGAAGTCCCGAAACGAAGATGACCGGGAGTTAGTAAGATATGAAAGAAGATCTCCAGTAGAGCGACCCTTAACCCGGCAAGTGCTGGAAGACTCTTAAGAGTTTCCCCGGGCGACTGCGGGAAGACTCTTAAGAGTCTGGGAAAAAAAAAAATCCATTTAAAACACCCCAATTTTTTTTTTTTTTTTGCCCCTGGGCCATGCCAAATATCACTCCTCCACCTCCCCTCCTTCCCCACTTTCCTCACCTCCTTCAGTTATCACCTAGTTTCCCTGTTATTCCCTTATTCTGTGGTCTATTTTCGTGCTAACATTAGCGAGTTGCAAGCAGGGCATTGTCATCACTGTTACCAAGCGAGTGCAAGAGAGAGAGAGAGAGTATCGATCGACAGTCTCTCTCCAGACGTGGGGAAAAGTGGAGGGGAGGGAGGTTGCCTCAGCCATACATTATCTAACTCCCGGCCTATATCGCCGATTTTGACCATCCAAACGCTGTTTCCACTTGTTTTATTGTTGTAACAGGTAATCAACCTATAATAGGCGCATATGGATAAGTATTAATGCTATTTATGGTAAAATAACGATGTTAGTGATGGGAACATCTCAAATACGTGTGCACAGGAGTGTGGTGTCTCATACCCCCCAAGCGCACGTCTTAGGTTAAGGAAGCCATACTGGCGATCTGAAGTATATTATGAGAAGAGAAATGCTTAAGAAATTTTGAAAATTCAAAAACTTTAGAGATACATAAGATGAGAGCAATAGGATTGATAGTTGGAGGGTTGAGAGTGGTCACCCTTCTTTGGGACAGGTTGAATGAGAGCAATTTACTTCCAGCAAGAAGGGAAAACGTTAGAGGAGAGACAGAGACAAAAGAGTTTGCCTAAACAGGGAGTAAGCACGGAAGAACAGTTTTTGAGTACAACAGGAGGAACACCATCCGGACCGTACGCTTTGTTAGTATTAAGCCCAGAGAGGGTAAAAAGTACATCTATATTGGAGATTGGTTAATAGGCATAAGTAGGAGAGAGGGGGGTGGAGAAGGAGGAATAGCACCGGAATCACCCAAGGTGGAGTTTTTAGTGAAAGTTTGAGTGAAGAGTTCAGCTTTGTAAGAGAAAGAAGTGATGGTTGTGCCATCAGAGTGGAAAAGGAGAGGGAAAGACGAGGAAGAAAAATTGTTGGAAAGGGTTTGGGCTAGATGCCAGAAATCTTGGGAAGAGCTAGAGTTGGATAGTTCAGTGCATTTATTATTGATGAAAGAGTGTTTGGCAAGACGAAGAACAGATTTGGCTTGATTCCGGGTAGGAACATAGGAAGAATGAGATACTTGAGTTTGAAGGCGTCGGTACAGTTGGAATGCTTCCTCCTTATTGAGGACAGCAGTAGAACAAGCGTGAATAAACCAAGATTTGTTTGCATTAGTCTGAGATGAAGAAAATGGAAGGTATGCCTCCATGCCCGATAGGATTACCAAGAATGTTGGGCTGATCTCCGAGGCGATCCGGGATACGGGTAGGTTGCTGAACCAACTTCTCTAGGTCATTTAGGATAGAAAAGGCATAGGCTTGTTCACCAGGATGGTCAGTAGAATGAGAGGAGAGCCATCGGCGGTAGTGAACGTTGAAATCTCCTAAGATAGAGATTTCAGAGAAAGGAGAAATGGATAGAATGTGTTCCACTTTAGAGTTTAGATAATCAAAGAATATGGGAAAGTCGGTAGAGTTAGGGGAAAGATAGTCTATCTATCTACTGTATTGCCTGATGCCGTGATCCCCGAAGGGGTGACCACGAACGAAACGCCCCCATGCACCTCTGTCCCCAGTCAGTAGACGCCCCTCCTCCCAACCACATCGCCTTCATTCATATACTTCTTCACTCTATCCTTCCACCTCTCTCTCAGTATACCTGTCCCTCTCTGTCCTTCCACCTCGCTCTCGTACACCCTCTTAGTCGTTCTCTCGCTTTCCATATGGCCAAACCATCTCAAGGTGTTCCTTTTTACAATCTCCAGCAGATCTACCTCCACACCACGCCTCCCTCTTACTTCCTTATTCATATGTCTATCCCTCCATGTAACTCTGCACGCACTTCTCAAGTAACTCATTTCCACTCCTCTCACTCTCGGTCTGAGTCTCTCCACCAACGTCCATGCTTCACTTCCGTAAGTCAATGTCGGGATTACCACACTGACATGCAAGGACTTCTTCACTTCCATGCTGACCACCCTATTTCTTGTTACTGCTTTCAACGTTTCTACAACCCTCTTCCCCTATTGCACCCTCTCCCGCACTTCTTCATCCATACTCCCATCTTTATTCAGCACATAGCCCAGATACTTAACACCTTACGAGCGGCCTATGCGGTTTATTTATGTGTACCGCCCAGCGGGGTGTTTTTAGCCAAAATAGGGCTGTTTACGTGATCATTTTCATGCCTAAATAAGACCCAGAACGTAAAACAAGTATCTATCCCTGAAAGGGCATAAACAGAGCTTTCGAATGACACCATAACGATCCTTGTATGATGGATAGTTTTCTTGCAATAACCGTGCAACGCGAGTGCAAAAAGCAGGTAATTCGGTACTTTCAGTACATAATTGAATATGTAGCGAGTGAGAGAGGGAGGAGGGAGCTGAGATTTGTGTCAGTAGGTTCGCCGCGGTGGTCTGGAGCAGTCATACGCTCGCTAGTCTCCTGCCACCACTTGTCTCTCTCTCTCAGCCACATTACGTGCTGAAATTGCCACTCGAGTTATGTCGAGCGCCGCCACATAGTCCAGCTTTATTTAACTCGACTTAAGTGGTGGGCCGCTTTTTAAGGGTTAATGAGCTGACAATCTCCATAGCCTGACCGTTCAACTTAACCTCACACTCTGTGGCTTCACCCCTTTCGAAGATCATAACCTTGCTCTTCCCCGCACAGAACAGCACATAAATATTTAATATGACAATGACAGGAAAGTTAGAGCCATAAAGTTGAGAATTCAGAGGAGTCAAAATCGGGAACACGAGAGTAAGTAACTGTGTTGTGCATGTATGCACAGCATCCGCCTTTGGCTTTGAAACTAGGATAGATAAAGTAGGAGGATACAGAGAAGGGGCTGCTGGCAGTTGCTTCAGACACCTGAGTTTCACACCCACTAAATAGATCCGCTCTGGCTGGGATGGAAGCCAGGTCAAGCAGATTCACACATGAGTGTGCTTGCCACTCGACTGCCGTGGCTCCATTACTGAATGAAATTTTCTAACACTAGCCTCAATAAAATGTATGATTGTAGCCAAAACAATAAGGGTGAACCACGGTCGGGAGGTTCGTGGTCAATGCATGAACTATTAACATGCATTTTATATTTGCTTGTTGTTACAAGAATGAATGGAGAAAGTTTGTTAGGAAGAACATGTGAAGGTATTTGTAACCTTTTAATTGACAAACCTAGAAGGTAATCATCCCTCATGTTGTGAAGAGACTTTTGTTGTGGAAGTGTATATCATCTGAGGTGAAGCCAATGATATTGAGGCCTGGTGAATGGATGCTGAGTGTTGTTCCGAATGTTAGTGTGCTTGCTTTTGGCAGGTGTTTATTATATTAATTCTCTCCCTGTCTTCATTGTTCCCTTTCTAATGTCCCTTGCTAATCCTCCCTACCTATTTAACGGGAATGAAGGATTGGCTATTGACTGTCTGACTGCCTGTTACACCTCTGTGGTAGCATTAGCATGGTAAGTGGTGCTGTCTACATTCATACATACATAAAATGTTAAGACCGAGTCGTTCACACATACGTGCAGTTTTAGTTTCTTGTCCTAATGGCGGCGCCGCGTTCCAGGCAACCCTGATAAGGGCTGCTACACTTGTCAAGTTTTCGATTCGAGATCGGCACATATAGTACGATCCCAGGTCTTCCTCGGTCCACCCATTGGTGCAGCTCCAACCACAATCACAACCCTTCATATTTTCACCCAATTTTGTTCATCCATTCTATTCACATGCCCATACTTGTACGCATCTCCTCGCTAATATTCTTTATACCTAAGCGTCTCCTCATCATTAGTTATTCTATCCTGCAGTTTGGCGCACACATCCGTCTCACCATTCTCATCTCATTATGTTCCATTCTGTTGACATCCTCTACTTTAATGGCCCATGTTTCTGAGGCATACGTCATTGCACTTCTAACACATGAGGCATACACCTTTCCCTTCAGGGGGAGAAGCATTCTTTTCATGGTCAGAATTGGCAGTAGTTCTCTGAACGTCCCCCAGCCACATCTAATTCTAGCGACAGTGGCAACCTCGGCCCCACCACCGGCAGAGATGGTATCTCCTAGGGAACAAAACTTATCCACCAGCTCCATTGACTCATTTCCAAAATTCACAGCCAGAGGATCATCATTTAACACAAGCTAACCCTTGCACACTACGCACTCAAATTTCTTGATTTCTGACTCATCCTTCGGCAGGGGTCCTTTTATTCTACTACAGCGTGTACTCCCATGGTTCACCCAACATCGACAGACTGTTCCAGCTGATTGATTTGTGCGACCGTTATTATTTAAACCTTTAGGAATTAATAATTACTAAAAGACAAGACATTGAACATGGTTGTATGAACCATTCAGCTAGAATGATTGACATCTAGGTGAGCCATTCTCACCTCAGCGTCGCTGAAACAGAGCATAGTGATCCAGCAGCCCACATAGTGGTCACCTTAACAATACCCAACAGGGTTTTACAAACTAATGGTCCTCCAGATATTATCTGCCATCACTCACAGTGCACTCGGTTTATGAATACGCATACATTATATATATAAATAATTACCGGTATATAAAGTGATAGTCTCTTATTAAACTTATACGTTTTACTGCACATAATATATAATTACCCTTGCATAGATTTAATCATGTAAAATTAAACATTAGCTTAGTTATATCGGAATTTAAACCACACACACATATGCAGCAGCCACGCGGATGAGGTTGCGGCCATCCCCTTTATACCAAATTGTGATATAATTATGGTCTCTTCAGGCCTAGCGTGGTTGCAAAAACTCAGTATAATTTAAATAGTTCCTACGCATGTTTTTCTCTTCCAGACGCAAATAAGTATAAGTCATTACATGACTGGTTGTCAAAATATCAGTGGATAAATATTTTTCATGAGCTACCCTGGCAACCTGTAACGCGCCGCCGAGTTAGTTGCGATATATAACAATTGGTAGAAAGTACGGTCCCTGTGACTCCTGCCAATCCAATATTCCTACAGAGAGAGAGAGAGAGAGAGAGAGAGATGACTATAGCCATAACATATATTGATATGCTCGAACATACAGTGAAACATTAGTGTTTATCGAAACACAAGTGTGTGTGTGTGTCTTTGAAAGACCATATTAGCATTCTTGATTAAAAAGTGTCCCAGAGTAATAATTATTGTAATATGGGAAACCATACTATTCAGTTTTTAGTAAAGAAGGGAGAGAAGGAGAAATTAACAAATATTCCATGTTCCTCCTAAATTCACAAAAATACGATACGGCTAATTCGTTCATGGTACTGGGTTAGATGTATTGTGAAGAAAGTGTAATGGTAGGGATAGACATAGGTGCTAAAACTTATAATAATTGGAATGATGAGTATTTCATGCGAGTCCGGCAAACCTCATTTCCCTATAGTAGGGTCATTTGCTTGGAATCCGTGACCATTTTGTTCCTACCTTTTTCTCTCAATGGATTTGACAACCTGAACCATTTTAAAGGAAAATTAGCTCGTATGCCCCTCTGAAAAATGACGGCTAACTCTGCTAGAGCAAAATATTCAAAATGACCACCAACGCCATCTTGAAAAACATGAAATGTAATATCTCTGGCATTAGATGAGCTACAAGGACGAATGAGGTGTCCTTTTTCACTAATTCTGGCATTACAAATCCACTGGAATGGTTATTGTATTGTATTGTATTGTATATTGTATTGTTATTGTATTGTATTATACTAATTGTACATACTAATCTGCCACTTCACTGTCACTACATGATTCACTGTATGAGCCACTATCAGAATCACTGTCCTCACTTTCGCTGCTATCATCACTGTTGTTCTCTGCCTGCGGATTTGTAGGTAGTGGTATGGATGGGGGAAGTGGGGGCTGGGTTGAACGGACAGGCAGACATAGGCCATTTTACAAGATGCCATCCATGGCCGATCGGTGAGGGGTGACTTTGGAGCTGGTAATGCTTTTGCAAATATGCAAGATAGTTTGCATGCTCCAAGTGTGGACGGAGACTGTCCAAGTCAGGCACAAGTCGGATAGTGCTTTTTTTCTTCTGAGCTCTCCACTTCGCTGCCCTCGCATCTCCCAGGGTCTTGCTTTTGGTATCACCATAGACATATCGAATGACAAACCGATCCAAATCACTGATGACCTGTTCTGTGACTAGGAGCTGTGTACCACATGCTGCTAGCAGGTCGTGTGCCTCTTTAGACTTCTCCAGACGATCTGCGATGAGCTTCTTGCTTGCTCCATAGAAGCCAGAGTTGTGGTCACACCCAGTGAGGACATGAAGTGGTATGATGGATGCAGCCATTGCCTCTGCACAAACATCGGGCATCGATAACCTGACGTTTGCGTTTCACACACAGGATTCCTGTTGTCTTCTGAGCAACATATGCTGCTTGCACGTAGTTGTCTGTGTCCTCTGTGTCAAGAACGATAGCTGCTGTGTAGCTGTCTGACCGGAGCACACTATATATGGTGAGCATTGCCGTATCTGCCTCTGCATGGGAGCATGTGAGCTCTGGCACAAGCTTGCCTGTGGTGAGATTCTTTGCAGTGCTGCCAACTACACAGTAGATGATCTCGGTGCTAGTTGTTGCTGCTGTTCTCTGGAATTCCGTTTGAAGAAATGCCTGAAGGCGGATTTTGTTCTCAGGTTTACCCAGGAGAGCATGGAAAACTTTACTAGAAGGAAATTTATCTTCTGTCTTCATGAAGACATTGCTGATTGGCAGTTTTTTTTGGCACAGTATTATCTCACTGTCCTTGATCGTGTAATTCTGATCATATGAATCACTGACGCAAATGATGCGCTCAGCATGCTTGTGTCTCGTTAGAACGAAGTGCACCAACTTCTCTGCATAATCTCCCCAGGTATACTTGGTACCGTCTCCCTTCTCTCTGTCTTCAATGGTAGGAGTTGTTAGGCGCCAGATGAGGCCCATATCAATAATAGACGTGTATACATCAGGCTCTGGAATGACATTCATAGTTAGTTTTTGTTGAAGCTTGCTTTTCTGTGCCTTACGGATGGTTCCATTGACGTTGAAGATGGAAAGGCACTCGGCTGTAACACGATGCTGTAGGACTTCTTGAAGTTTGAGGGCACCACTCGTTTCAACCAGTCCGAGAACAGAGGCCAAGGCATAACGCTCCATTTCCTCAGTCTTTCCCTTCAGGTTCTCACCATCTGCTTTCTTCAATTCCTAAGTTGAAAAGTTCAAACGCTTGCTACGGGGAACTCTGTCGTTGAGAGACTTGGTCTTGGAATACACTCTCTCATTCAAGAACTGCTTCAGTTTGCTTGTGCCATCCTCCTTTGCCGATTTCAAGTCGGCAGCGAGAGCGTCTGAGGCTGGGATTGCTGACTGTGGGGATCGAAGTGTCTTGTTTGTATGGTCAAATGGATCACACTTGAATTCAGTGAGACATGCGCTTATATCCTGTACAGCTTGTTCATCCTTCTTCATTTTACTCGACGAGCAGTCAGCATGCTTCCCTTTTCCTTGTTTCTTGCGATTAGCATGGCGATGGACCTTTGTTCTCACCCGATTGATGTTATTCACATTCCGAGTGTTTGAAAGGAGCTGCTTTTCATTGTTTAGAATGGCCAACCAACCAGACTTCAGCTTAGAGCCCTTATTCATTGTTGACTCTATCCATATGTCGAGGGTGACACACGAATATGGTTTTTCTGTCATTGACTGTGCAAACATACAACTCTCCATGAATGCAGCCTGATCGACAGGAAGGGTATCAAGCACTGCGGTGAAATCAGGGAGATATCGACCATACTTGTCATTATCATAGATTTGCATCAAAGGAAGCATGAGCTTGAGTGAGGACTTGAACTCAGTCCAGTTGCTTGTTCTGATTGCATGGATATTTTGAGTTAGAACCTCAACCATTTCCATGAATGACATCCAGTATTCTGCTTGTGGGGCACCCTCAAAGTCCTTGAAGAGAGCATCAACGAGGTCCTTCAGCTCAGCATTTCTCTCTAGCTCTGCATGTTCATCTGCAAGTTCCTGTGCATCAATCGGATGCCGAAGCTTGGCAAGGGATGCCTTTACTTCTTCAGATAGAGGGGAATCTTCCAAACGTCTGTTTATGACATGGTGGACCAGAGTTTCGTAGAATAGTCGCAAGCAGCGAACCCCACGCTTTACATGTTTTCCACGAAGGGCCTGATCAACAGACCCGTCTGCTATAACACCAGCTGCCACCAACACATCTGACATGCCAGATCCCTTAAACCTCTTGTATATAGTGTAGATGAATGACATTTGGATGTGGAAGGGTGCCATGAATGGTAAGACTTTGTTGAACAGCTCAGCATTCTCACTTTTCAACTCTAGCATGAGCACGTAGACAGGATGATCACCAACAATTATTGCAAAAGGCATCTTTTTTTCTTCGATTGATTTTGCAAGCTTACACATCACATCATTGAGAATTGTCTTACTGGGTGGGTTGGGATAGGTCATGTGGTATATTGCTCAACTCTTCTCATCTGCATTTGACATGCTGGCGTGAAACCCTGAAAACCCAGGCACAGTCTGTTCTTCTGGCTTAGGTCTCGTTCGGTCATCTTGCGCCCAGGCCAATGCATGGATCACACCACGAATTCTTTGCACCGATGTGTCAGGAGGAGGAGTACTTTGATCAGCTGGTGGCTTCCTGAGAGGTGGTTCCCCACGCTTCGCTGTCTTGTATGGGTTGACTTTTTGCATTTCACTTCCGAGCTCTTTGAGAGTTGTCGAGAGGTTTGATGCAAAGTTGGCACCGGGAACTGGTCTATCCTCGTGATCCTCGGAAGGAAGTTCTATATCAAATGATTCTGGCTGCACAAACATGACATTAGTGCGGTGTGACTGGCCAGCACCGGTCAGTGTGTCGCTCTTGAAGTCATCGTTGTCGACTATAGCGATAGCAGGCTTACCCTCAGCTAGTTCGAAGGGGCAATCAGATGAGCACTTGAGGTCATTGACCACCCAAAAATCTCGCAGCATAAGTACATCATTGTAACTGATGCCCAGTCCATCTTTGTGCATTATGTCGACTATCTCCCTACTCTTGGTCAGTCCATGTAGCAAGACAGAGAGATTTATCTCAAATGCAGTGTGTTTTCCAGTGATGTAGCTTGTGAGGATAGATGCAATCGATCGGACGGATGGACTGTCATCAATTGCAGACTTATTTGGGTGTTTCAGCCATGTGAGCAGCTTCAGCAGGAGCTCACTGAGGTCTTCTTCTCTCTCCAACTCGTGTATATATGGGAGCCAGGGAATAGTATTTGTCCTGATGACTTGCTCTTTGAGTCGTGCCGCAACATTCATCACCAACTGATCATTGCTGACACCCAATGAAGATATTGCCACCTCGATGTATGAACCTGCTGCTGTTGTATCATATACCAGTTCACTCACATTCTTTTGAATGCGTTCATGAAATCCGATGTCTTCCCCAAATTAATTGACGAGAATTTCCTTTAAGTAGCTGGATTTTACTACTGAGTTATGTCCGTGATTTGAGATAATGCGCTTATAGTCCTGCAGCAGGCCTTGCAGTGTGAGAATTTCATGGTCTTTGAAGATGACTTGACGAATATGATGAAAGAAGAGAGCTTGGGCCTCTCGGAGGTTTACACGCTGCAGATGTTGAGTGCTTTCATCTGAAAGGGGCTTGTGGTCGCTTACATATTTGCGCCAGCACGCACGATGGTAGCGGATTTCCAACCCAAATGCTGTTTGACTATCTGGGATGGATGCAATCAGAGTGTCAAGTCTCAATCTCATGACCTCATCTTCCAGACGGACAGTATGTAACTTGAATTTAGTCCAGGCATCTACTGTTGATAGGAGTAAAATCTGCTTGTCACGATCACTACTCTTGTATGCCCCTTTCATGCACCACACACACAGAGTCTTATCGTGAAGGACACCCATACTGGAGCGGAGCCTTTTAGGTGCACTGGCCTCTGGGGAAGGGTCTTGTTGATCTGATGCTTCATCTCTTTCAAGACGTTCCTCGGATTTGTGTTTGCCTTTTTCGGCTTGAGGGACCTTGCGCTTGCTGGATAATGATGCATAACAAGTGCTATGCATGTGGTGACCCTTTGGTCCCTTCTCCCAATCCACATTTTCATGTATATGTTGAAACTTATCAAGTTCTTTCCATTGTAAAGACATTTCCCGGATGGATTCCCACTTCTCAGGTGTAATGTTTTCCAAACGATCATCTGCGGTACATCGCTTACCACAGAGTTAAATGCACTCGTATTCATTTAATGTCTTGTCTGGTAACTCTTCACTCTCTCTTCTATTATCCATTATTTCGGTCACTTCACAAGTCGGCGATTTTCATCAGATGGGCATGCGATCCATCTGAAACAGTAAAAAAGTAATATTAGATATACACCGCAGGCAGAGAACAACAGTGATGATAGCAACGAAAGTGAGGACAGTGATTCTGGTAGTGGCTCATACAGTGAATCATGTAGTGACAGTGAAGTGACAGATTAGTATGTACAATTAGTATAATACAATACAATAACAATACAATATACAATACAATACAATACAATAACCATTCCAGTGGATTTGTAATGCCAGAATTAGTGAAAAAGGACACCTCATTCGTCCTTGTAGCTCATCTGATGCCAGAGATACTACATTTCATGTTTTTCAAGATGGCGTTGGCGGCCATTTTGAATATTTTGCTCTAGCAGAGTTAGCCGTCATTTTTCAGAGGGGCATAGGAGCTAATTTTCCTTTAAAATGGTTCAGGTTGTCAAATCCATCGAGAGAAAAAGGTAGGAACAAAATGGTCACGGATTCCAAGCAAATGACCCTACTACTAGGTATGAGATAGAGAGGTATGAGGAGCCCAAAAACAAATGGTGCAAATCGACAATCAAAATTAAGAGCCCAACATTAACCCCATGAAGAGCAAATGCACATCAGCTAAGGAAAATACTATTCTATAATGTGGATATATGTTGATAGATAGATAGTCAGTCAGTCATAATTTTATTTCATAAAAAGACATATACATACACTTTTTACAGAGTTATTTACGTAATCTACATTAAGCTAAAAGTCCTTAGCGCATAGTTGGTTCTGTGTTCTGTACATAAACAATTCTTGATCTGATAGCATTGATATCATTTAGCAATAAGTTAGTAAATCCATACTCATGTAGAAAAGATCTATGTAACATGTAATACATGTTCTTCTCTATAAAACTACATGGCTTTATGAGATTTCTATATACAAATCTTATTTTCATCCAGTTAACCAAATGCCTAAACACCATCACTCCACATTCTCTACAAGCACTGTGGTTGCTCTCCCAGTACTTCATATTCAATATTTTCTTTATTGCCTTGTGGTATCCAATGGAAAACTGCTTAAACGGTATATAACATTTTCTATTATTAAACCAAAGTTCAGCGCCATAAAAATTCAAACAGTAGCTTTGAAATAAATTTAAAAATACTTCAGTACTCGTGTTGCTAAACTTTCTCAAAAGACAATTAAACTCATTGTAAAACTTATTTCTGCATCTTATCATATCCAAGTCATTATTAAGATTACAATCGATTATAAAACCCAAATATTTGTATTCAGAAACAATATTTAATTTGTTATTGTCTAAATATATGAAAGGATTCATTTCCTGTCCATACTTATATTTAAAGATCATACATACTGATTTTGCAGAGTTAATAGATAAGTCTAGTTGTTTAATTTCATGATCCATAATATCTATCAATGTTTGCAGACCTCTAACCGAAGGAGCCAATATTACAAGATCGTCTGCATAGGCGATCACATTGCTGACTTGTAAACCTAGTCTACAGCCTACATTACTTGCAGATAATTTACTTAATAAGTCATCAATATAAATTGAAAACAACAAGGGAGATAAACCCCACCCTGTCTCACTCCATTTTTCATAGTCCATTCAGTTGAAATTGAATCTTTAAATTTGACAACAACATGTTGGTTTCTGTAAATGTAAAATAAAATATTAACCAAGAAATTTGGTAATCCTAGTTTTAAAAGCTTATTTGCAAGTTTGAAATGATTCACCTTATCAAAAGCTTTTGTCAGGTCAATAAAACATGAACAAACATTAGATCCCTCCGTGGTGTACCTTAAAATAGTTTCCTTGAGAATTAAACATGCAGTAGAAGTAGAATACCTCTCTCTGAATCCATGCTGCCTATCATTTAAACTAACATATCTTAAAATTTTGTACTTCAAGCAGTATTTAAATACCTTCAATAATATTGGCAATAACGTAATTGATCTATAATTATCAAGTGATGTATTATCTTTATACTTATCTTTCAATAAGGGTACCATAATTCCAAAGTTCATTCTTACAGGCATACAACCATGTACAACACAAGAAGAAATCAACTTTGCAATTACTACTATCAATTCGTTTGTACAATACTTTAAATGAAAAGAATGTATATTATCTGGGCCAATACCACAATTGAGGTCAGATATTGCTGTAGATACATCATGACTATTTACCTTACCAAATATTTCACCGTCACGTACATTTTTCACCAATTTATCTATCATGAAGTCATCATCATTCTGACATTTACAATCATCATATACATGTTTAAACTTATTGGAAAATTTCTCTACAATACATTTTGGGTCACATTCTCCATCTATTTTCATACTTACAAAAACTTTATTATTCTTTATTTGTCTAACCTCTTTCCAAAATGATTTCAAATTGTTATTAGATAGAGATTGAGCTAACTTATTTGTTCTAATTTGAGACTCATTTTGTTTAACTTGTTTCAATACATTCCTAAAGTCCTTTCTAGACTCCTTCATTTCTTCTAACTCAACTCCTGCAAGTGGACGTCCCCTATTCTTCCAAGTTAAAAACTTACTTCTCGCAAACTTATGCATATCCTTAATTTCATCATTCCAACCTGGTATAACTTTATGCCTTTTTAATGGTTCTTTCTTAAACAAAGAAGATGAATTAAGTAACAAACTAATTATACTGTTATAAATTTAATTAAATTCCTTGATATGCTGTTCATTATTACATCTATATACACTGCAGTCCAAGCAATTAAAACTTGATATATCCAATTCACCTAGATAATGATTAATGTTTGATCTATATATCTGTAAATTATCCACAATAGACAGTTTTTGCCAGTCGATGAATTCTGACGGTTCAATGTGTACATCTACTATACCAACATTACATATGTCAATGTTTAGCTTACATGCCAGGGGAAAGTGATCATAAAGGGCCATATCATACCTTATAGTAATATCATCTATTATTTCGTTTAGACTCTCACTTACTGCTATATGATCAAGCCAACTGGTTGTATTCTTTGCAGGACATAAATATGTAAACGAATCATTCTGCATTGCCTCAACATCACTAAATATAAAGCACTTGCTAATAAATAAATTAATAATATCTTTCCAAAACCTACCTTTAGTTGGACTAGCATTAAAATCTCCTGCAATTAAGACATTGTTGCAGTGTTGTTCAGCTATAAAATTATCAAGAGTGGCTATTGTATTTCTAAATTCATCTAAGGAGTCCTCGTCTTGCTTGTCACAAGGTAGGTATACATTCACTATAAATATGTGTACATCTCTACATTTCATTATAATCCCAATTATTCTTTCATTACAATACACAGAATCAATATTATTACTAAGTGAATTTTTCCATAATATGGCAACACCTTTTGAAGGACGACCCTCTACTATGCCTTCGTTACTCCTATCTTCCACACATGCGATTGCATCAAATGCATCATTGATTGTTCTTAAAACATTTAAGTCTTCTTTCAATAACATTATTTCTTGTAAAAGAATTATATCGTATTCCATAGTCAATAACTTTACTGCCTCAATATTATTTCTTACAGAATTACAGTTATATGATACAATCTTAGCCATTAAGATGTATGTTTCGGTTTATAGTATTTTCTAACAATTACATGGTTCGGCCAACACTCCGGACGTAACAAATCATCCCTCTTACTCATTGCAACAGTTATTTTAAATGACTTCCATTCTCGTTCAAATTTAGATTCAAGCTCATAGCATTTTACACTTTCAATGTTAAATTCATCCGATATATACTTAGTAATATCAACAACGCTAGTGTCACAGTCAGCATTCCCAATGTAAATATCTCCTGATCTTTCAGAGCCTTTAAACCTAGATTGAGTAACGTTTTTTGTTCCTCGTACACCAGCTGGCCTCTTCCACTGCTGATCCATTTTTCTTTGCGGCTGTTGGGTAGGGGGGACTGAGGCATTCCTACCGCGCCTACTCTTAACTTGTTGAAAGCCATCATCATCCAGGACACCACGTCCTGTTTCTCCTCTTTCACCTTTACTGTCACTGTTCTTGGATCTCATATACTGCAGGGGCTCAACAGATTTCTCCTTCGACCGTGTTACCTCATGTTCTAGTTCGAGAACACGAGATGACTTCCTGATCGCACCATTTCCAACAAACTGTTTCTGCTGTTTATCTCCTGTTGTAGGCGATGAAGGAGCAGTGCCACGTGAGCTCTGTTCCTCACACAGTACCTCACTGTAGGTAGGCAGTTGTAGAGGTGAGGCTACACTATCAAACTGACTGTCACGTTGCTGACTCAGTGGTGGAGCGGATGGTTCACCAGTCATCTTCAGTAACCCCTCCACTTCCCTCTCATAAGCACTAATAGTTTTATGTCCAACACTACTGTCATCATGGCCTGTTAGTAACTTATCAAGATTCTCCACTAAGATACTGTCTCCGTAGATCACTATTTCTACTCCTCTGCTTGATATCTTTAAGTATCCCCTTTATCTCCAGTAGTTCTTCCTTAATAATATAGTTATCTTCTACTAATCCAACATTTTCAATACGTGACTCTTTCAGTGATTTTACTTCACCTTTAAGTTCACTAATTTGATCAATTAACTCCTTGATATAACCTCCAATGACATCAAAACCATTTGATGGTGGAAAACCATCAAAGTTAGCAGTGACAAATTTAGGCAATTTTACATTTTCGTTGTCACATTTCTCAAAAAGATCAATAATGTCAATAAAGTTCTCCCTTGTCTTACTGTCAGATCTTCTCCACACAATCTTTTGATTCATCTTATTATAGAACACTTCCTTAGCGTTTTTAATGTCATTTTCATTGTAGAACACAGTGCATATATTTACAATTTGATCCTTGCTCTTTGAATGCCTTGCTGTAGAGACATAGGCCAATACAGAATGTTCTATATACTCACAGTCTGCCATTATTATTTCACTACACATGACCTGGTATACAAAACAACAATCCGTAGGCACCGCAAAAATCCAATAAAAAGCAACTATTCTTGTTTACATGGCTGAACATCCATAATTGTCACAATTTACCACCCTCACTGCTTCATAATAATATAGTGGGCCCGGTAAGGTAGAGGCAGGAAACACGGGTGACACAGCCCCACACCGGTCAACCACCACCATCGTTCTCACTGTGCAGCTCGGTCTCTTCCGATCCTCGCTAGGCAGCTTGGTGAAGGCTCCAGTTCCTCCTCCACAGCCTCAGTCTTACTCCGTACCCGTAACTTGCGGAAGTGAGGGAGGCAGCCAACTCGGAAGTCCAGTCAGCACAGGGCAATATCACCGCCGCCATCACCACCGTGGTCTGGCTGGCCGCATTCTCTCTCACAGTCCTCTCCCCCTTGATGGTTGCTCTGCCTGGTGGTTCCTTTGTGGCACTCCTGACGGGGGCCTCATGGGACTGGAGTTCTCGAAAAAGGGCTCCAGTCCTGATGCCTCCTTGGTGTACAGTGTGCTGGCTTAAGGGGTCATTTCCACTGCAGATATTATTTCTTGGCACCTTTCTCCCTCATTGGGTTCTTTTTAGATTTTAAGACGTTCGCCCCATTAGCTTAGCCCCATTTCTGTCAATTTTAAGACTTTGCGTGCCATTTAGGTGTCAATTGTTTCGTAGCGAGCGATAACGAGCCTGTAATTTGAGAGAAACCGGCCTTTGGCCGGTAAATGTTTCTACCGAAAAATGTACAAATTTATCTTGAAAGGCGGTCTAGGGAGTGAAATTATATGCTTGATGGAGGTCTATGGAACAAACTAAAAACCTCCCTTAATAATCTGAAGTCCAATTTTAACTAACTATAAACCAACGGGTTCTTCACACACACACACACACTATCAACGACTAACCATAGATAGATAGAGAATTTAATAGATACATAGATAGAGAAATAGATAGATAGATCGATATGCAGTATAGTGTGAGTGAAAGAGTGAGAAAGAGCTGTCTTACTAGATAGACAGTGAATCTAGCAATCCCTACAAATTGGTTTGCAAACAATAATAGAACATAAACTAATATTTCTTAAACGTAAATTTCACAAAAAAAAAGTTTACATCGTAAGTAACATCGCGAGAGATAACGGTAACCATAAACCTGGTGTAATAATTAACGTAACCATTCTTAGACGATAACCTCCCCCCCCCCCCCCCCTACCACCACCATTTACTCCCTGTAGCCCCTACCTCTCCATCCCAGCAAATCTAACAACGCCATCTATTGGACATAATATGCAACAGATTCAGGGTGGGCAGAGTGAGCGATCCTACTAATATAACAGCGAAAAATCACAGCAAAATTACCATCTAGGTGGCCCAGTCGGAAAGGTGACCGACTGTACATATAATAAAAACAAAAACAGAAAGGAGGGTATATCTGTAGATTTATTCACGTTGAGTAGTTCTGGAACCCTGCAATAGATGGCGCTGAAAAAAACATTTCGAAAAAGGGTAACTGGCAACGTTTAGAGGCACCTTTTTATTAATAGATTACAGAGGAAGACTCCTCTCTCCTATACACACTCTCTGGTCCTGACTAGTAAATGAAGTAGCATATACATGTGATGTACGACCACAGTGGTCGAGCGCACTGAGTCACTGTACTCTACTCGTTTGGCTCAGGTAGCCAGGGTTGAACCCAGCTACCTGCTGGATATGTTTCTGTCTAAAACTTTCTTGGCTGTAGATGTACCACCTCTGGGTTCCACTTGGTTCCTTGCCCACACCCCACTCCTTTTAGGGATTTGCAGGCATTCTTGTGACAGCCAAAGTCAACCTGTTGACTCCTTAGGATAAGGTAGGTTAAGGAATTGTATAATTTCTGTCTCATTGGCTGCTGGCTCGAAATATACCGATTATATTTAAAAGGCCACGGATCTGGGATAAATAGTATAACCTTTTAGGGGTGCAATGTATCTTATAATAACTGTAGAACTGGAGCCAGTATAGTGTACACAGTCACGGTATATACAGTAGGATTATATTTATAAATTACAAACTGAGACCAAACATAGATAGTGAGTATTAATTATGTATTTATTACAAAGGTACTGATACTGGATAATAAATATATATATATATATATATATATATATATACAAGTCAAAATAAGGTAGAACCTAAAACAGGCAAAACATAGATATGGAAGGGAGAGGGGGGGAAGGGAGGTAGGTAATAGGTTTTAAGAGTTGTGTTGTTGGAGGATCATATATGCTTGCATTAGTTTATTCTAGTGCATTGGGGTTTGTAATGGAGGATTAATGTTAAGAAGGGGTTGTTCCTTAATTATGATGTTAGCTATCCCGCACATGGATTTCCTAATCGCATAATCAGGAAGGGTGTCCCTAAATGCACGGATACGTAATTCGCATATTCGATACTTTAGATATCGATTGAATGAAAACTGACTACTACATTTTTTGTATATTTTGAGCGATGATTAGTTTTGGTAGTGGCATGATGAATGAAACCCTTGGCAAAACTGTTTTTAGTCAACCTCTACCCCTCCTGTAGATAGACAGAAAACGAGGCCTCAGTTTCTCTCTGGCAGTTGAGCGGCAAGCTGCGGTCCTCTGCCCCTTTAACCTTTAAACTGCGAACCTATGGTATTTGAAAGTGCCAGGCGAGGATATTTTCATACATTCCCTACTAAAATCGTCATTATCCGATAAATATCGTTATTACTTATTCATATGCGCCTATTTTATGTTCAATATGAAGATATTAACATGTAACAGCAATAAAACAAGTGGGAATAGTATTTGGGGGGTGAAAAAGACGAAATATTCTCGTCCGGTTCATTCATGAGAGTAGAGCCGGTGCAACACACTCCCTCTCTCCCTCTCTCACTTATCGATCAACACTGGAGCTTTGTAAGTGAAGTCTCTCTCTTGCCACGATCTCTATATGCTTCCCACACGACCTTGAAACTGGGTAAGGGATTTGGCGCGGAAAATAAACCGATAAAGAGAATAAGAGGAAAAATATGTGATAATTGAAGGAGGGGGTTGACACATGTGGAGGAGTGATAGAAGGGATGGAGGGGAATTATCGAAATCACATAGTCCTTTGTTTTGAGTGCCACTGGGGTCTTTTAAAAGGCTTTTTTTAGGCCTTGGATCTTAAAAGTCCCGTCGCCTTTGCCCAGTAAAACCTCTTAAGGGTCTCGGCGCCATTCCTGGGTTAATCATGGTGGATACTGTGTCTGGACAACAGGTAAGTGTATCTAAAATCATCCCATACAGTGCACCACCGGCCAGCTTGTCTGTCACTCTGTCCATCGTTCTGTCTGGCTATCTGTCTGTCCAATATCTCTTCCTAGGGTTATTTATAGATGCTTACAACATTATTATACATGAATTTAGATGGTCTGTGTGGATGTTAGCCTAAAAAGATCTTACTCAAAGGTTAAGGTCAATTGTAAAGGTCAAAGATAAAGGTAAATTTTTCAACTTTTAACTACTTGTTCAATTTTCACCATATTCACAATGCTAGATGCTACATATATGATACACACACTGACCAACTCTCAGCTAAATATTCTTTAAGCCAAACGAAAAAATCAGATTTATTTATTTTACTTCTAAACTAATGTATAGATTTTAGCCAAACGGGTAATTCTGCATAACTACAACTCCTGTTATTTTAGGTTTTATTTATTTTATTTGTGTATATTAATGCTTTGTAAGTGTGTATTTTCTTGTTAGAAAGTGAGGAAAACACTATTTATTAGCATTTGTATTATTAATTGTAATTCCGATACCTCGACAATCTAGAGGAGAGTTTGGGAATGCGGGGTTTTGGGTGGGGTAAATATAGGTGTATTATGGGAATAACTCTAAAAATGTAATAAATAAAATTGAAAAAAAAAGCCAAAATGTTGAAATCCGAGCCAAGTTTTGGCAAAAGTTGGCTCGGATTTGGCCAATTTTCGGAGTATAAAAAGGGCAAAATTGGAAAAAAATAGTTGGTTTGGATTTCACCCTTTTTCAGATGAAGAAAACCCAAAATGTTGACCAAACTTGGCTTGGGTTTTTCGAATTTTCAGAGTCCAAAATCACAGTAACCTCATTTCGAAAGTTGGCTCGGGTTTTCTTGTTTTTCAACGTGGAAAAACCCAGTAAGAATGGGGCTAACATTAGCCTAACCTAACATAGTATTATGGTTGGGGGCTGGCGCCCCCACACCCCTGATAATTCCATGGAATCCGAGCCAAGTTTTGTCATTAACATAACCTAACCTAACCTAGTATTATGGGGTTAACATTAGCCTAACCTAACCTAACCTAACCTAACCTAACCTAACCTAGTATTATAGGTGGGGGCTGCCGCCCCCACACCCCCGCTAAATCCATGAAATCTGAGCAAAGTTTTGTCATTAACCTTACCTAACCTAACCTAGTATTATGGGGTTAACATTAGCCTAACCTAACCTAACCTAACCCAACCTAGCATTATGGGTGGGGGCTGCCGCCCCCACACCCCCGCTAAATCCCTGAAATTCTAGCCATGTTTTGCCATTAACCTAACCAAATAACCTAACCTAACCTAACCTAGTATTATGGGGTTAACATTAGCCTAACCTAACCCAACCTAGTATTATGTGTGGGGGCTGCCGCCCCCACACCCCTGCTAAATCCCTGAAATCCGAGCCAAGTTTTGCCATTAACCTAACCAAAGACCCTAACCTAACCTTGAGCTAACACCTAGTATATGTCCCCTAGAGGATAACATACCTTAATGAGAGGCTGAAGAGGTTGATGCAGTAGGTTGAGAGGCTGAAGAAGAGGTTGCAGTAGCCTATGTTGAGAAGACAGTTTCTCGTATTTCACTTATAGTGAATTTGCGACGGTAATTACATGTACACCAACAAAGTGTCGTTCATGAAAGTGATAATACACTAATAATAATCGATGGCTGCACACATGGACAGGTATTGAGTGTGTGTGGGGTTGGGGGATGGCTGAGGATATGCCCCTATATAATGGGCGAAATTGGCCTTTTTGTCATGGAAAAGACCCTGTAATCCAAGCCCTAAGGGTCTATTTACGTTTATATATTGAAGAAAGATAGCCATACTCGAGAAATACCGCCAAAAATATCCCTAAATGTGAGGAAAACTCAGTGTATGAGGCCTTCCAGAATGGAGGTTGGGTTTGAAACTGACGTCACAGGCGAAGTGCATTGTGGGTACAAGTAAAAATTTAAATTTTTACAAATCGATATCCTAAAAAGTAAGATTTTTGTAGAGAAATGAGAAAGTAATACATTCAAACAGTATGTAAAACACTGGAAGACACAAGGAAGAGGACATTGTAAAAGAAAATAATAATTTGTTGGGAAAATAATAATGTATTGTCTCACTCTCCACTCTGATTGGCTAATGAACATCCGGGAACCTCTGGGAGGAGCCTAGCATGTAAACAAAGTGTTATGGACTCGGTGAACTGGCTGGACAAAACTAGGGCCTAACTCTGAAAATTTTATAGGGGTGTGACAATCAAATTGACAAAATACAAAAAGTAGCACTTATCCGCGCATCTGTTGGGTCCCTTGAGTAAGGTAAGATCAACAACAAATAATTACCTAAGCCAGGAAGGCCGTAATCGAGGAGTAGTAGTGGTGCAGTTAACCCGCCAAACGTTGCAGATATATCAAAAATACCTATACAAAGGTCAGCAGGTACAAACACATAATATATTATTAAAAGGTCAAGGTCATAGATCAAGGTCAAATGTTAAGTTCATTATATTAACTTAAATTTTGTTTAACCAAACTTCACCAAATTCGCTATATTGGTTGAAATTGGTATAATAATTATATACTATATTCTATTCAATATATTCAGGTCCAATCCCCACTTTTCCTATTTTTTTCCCCTGTTTTCCCATCTTTTCCTTTTTTTTCTTTTTTTTGGGGGGGTGGCCGACTCAAGACAGAGCCAGAATAGGGACAATACAACAGAAAACAATGAACACACAAAAATAAAATACAAATAATGAAAATTGCAAATTATTAGACATATTCAGCAAAGGTCAAGATAATGGTCAATCCCAATTATATTGATAATTTATCCTAAACTAAACACTAATGTTTTATCAAATGTACATGCATACTTGATTTGACATGAAATGATCATGTCATAAGCAAATATTTTCTATCTTAAAGGTCAGGGTCACCGGTCAAGGTCAAAGTTCAGTTATTAAAACTGGTGTTAACAAATATTTTGAATTTCACCAAAATCGCTTTCCTAGATATTGTTTACATAGACATGTTATTGATCAAATATCAAATATGCATTTCAAATTTTTAAGGTAAAAGATCATAGGAAAAAGGTCAAAATCAGATTTATTTGTATTGCTTCCGAACTAATAGATTTATTTTCGCCAAACGTTGCAAACATAAGTAGCCTATCATACCCTTGCAAAGGTAATCAATTTCAAAAATATAATCTTACTAAAAGGTCAAGGTCATAGATCAAGGTCAAATGATAAGGTTGATATATTAACTTCTCTATAGTTAACCAAAATGCACCAAATTTGTTGCAATGGTTGACCTTGGTATAAGAATGATAATTGCAATTTATTAGGCACATTCCAGAAGGGTCAAGATAAATTTCAAAGGTCAAATCCAAATATATTCCAATTTTCTCCTAAACTAATCTATAATTTATAATGAAAATGTATATAATACTTGATTTGTCAACGAAATGATCATACAGCGCAAATATTTCCCCGATTACAAGTCAAGGTCACAGGTCAAGGTCATAGTTTAGTAATTAATGCTGGTGTTACAAACAATTTCAATTTCACCTATATTGCTCTCCTAGATGTTGTTTATATGGATTTTTTTTTTTTATTATCAAATAACACATAATTATATAGTTCAAATTTCAAGGTCAAAGGTCAAATTTTCCTAAACTGATTCTCACCAAGTAAATCCAGAAAGTGTATGCGAAGGTAAAGAAGTAAAATACACTATACAGTATATTATTCGATGGTGAAGGTCGAAGGTCAAGATCAATTTTTAAAGTCAATACATTGGGACTTTTTACTATTTATTCAAATTTCACCAAATTCGTTGTGATGGTCGGCCTTTACATGCATATTATAATGCAACTTGTTGACAGTAAAACCATTGAAGGTCAATATAAAGGTCAAAGGTCATTCCAACTATTCTAATGTTTCCACAAACTAACCAATAGGTTTTCATCAAAGTTCACTTGTGTCTTTCATTTGTAAATAGTTATCATGAAATATAACAATATACCTATTGAGAGGTCAACATAAAAGATCAGAGTGAGCTTTCGATTATTACAGATTTTGATAATTCAAATTTCATTAAACACGCTGCATTAATTGTACTACCGGTATATATATATATATATATATATATATATATATGTATATATATATATATATATATATATATATACAGTATATATATATATTAAGTTATTTTTTTCACTGTATAACTTTATATATATATTTATTTCGATTTAGGGCTTGTTTAGCCTAGGAGTTTTTGTTGGTTGGTACAGTACCTCAGTTCAGTTTGTGACTCCTCACGGATAACATGGGTGTCTAAGGTAAATTTATTTTAATCAACATGTATAAGCAGAATATTACCACGTATTGTATATTTTCAATTTAGTTCTTTCTTCGTTTTAGGATATTTTAATTTAGGCAATTTTGTATGTCAGTGGGTAATTTTCAAAATGTTCTTCTTTAAATTAATTATTATATATTATTTAACCTTTGTTCAATCGTTTTTTTTTATAATTAATGATAATTTAATATATATAAGATCTACTTAATTATATTTATATGTAAAACTGATCCAATGTTTTCATTCTAGGATCACAACAACTCACCTGATGATGGACAAGGCGTCCGAAACATTGTGAATTACTAACGTAATAAATAAAGCTAAAGCAAAATGGCTCTCTTCTGTTTTTTAGCCGTCCTCTTTTTAATGAAAATACGTTACCCTGGTGGACAATCACGTACAGACATTCTCTCTCTCTCTCTCTCTCTATATATATATATATATATATATACAGAATATAGTATAATTAAACAGTATTTATATATATATATATATATATATATATATATATATATATATTATTTTGAAGAATAATCATATCTATATTACTAAGGTTACGGTAAACTGTCAATGGGATAGGTTAAAATTAGATTCCTTAACCCTTTCTGTACAGTGCCCGTCATATGACGGGCGCCATTTTGAGGCTAATATGACCCTTGAGAGAAAGGCCAGCTGTTGTAGGAAACGCAGGGGGGCTCCAATTGCCGGCCACAGGCGGCAGGCACACACTGATCTCTGAGAGACAGCTCGCTCACTCATGTGCAGCGTCACACATAGCAAATACAGCAAAAAATATAAATTTTTACCAATGTTGGCATTCGTTTGCAAGAGCATTGCAAGATAACCAGCTGTTGTACAGGGATGATTCAGAGACCATTGGAAAGCTCTATCATTGTACTTTTATGGATATATAACTTTATTATGCTCTGACTCTTGCTTATACATGAAAAAGACCATCGTAATTTCGGGCAATTATGCCCGCACTGAAGGAGTTAAATGACGGATAAACGCTCATAAAAATGTACAGCTATATCTGTCATTGGTATTCAAAGGTCAGAGAAGCATTAAATCCCATATTTCTCAAAGGTGAAGGTCAATTGCATGGTCTATTTTTGACCTATATATTCAATTTACAAAATATGTACCAGCCAACATTCAGATAATTCATTAAACCATCAAGACATAAAATCATTGATATTTTTATGTAAACATTGTCTCATAGGTTAGCTGATAGATGTATTCACAATCTAACGGGGGTATACAGTTGTCCAATTCAATCTTCAAAATAGCATATACAAATTATTAAATATTTTTAGAATGCTTTTAATAGTCAATTGTGAAGAAAACAAAATTACTCAAATGTGCAGAATTGGGTATGCAGGGTTGTATATCTTAGAATAGTTTTTCTGTTATTATTATTTTAGTATTTAATTTTAACACCTTACGAGCGGCCTATGCGGTTTATTTATGTGTACCGCACAGCGGGGTGTTTTTAGCCAAAATAGGGCTGTTTACGTGATCATTTTCATGCCTAAATAAGACCCAGAACGTAAAACAAGTACCTATCCCTGAAAGGGCATAAACAGAGCTTTCGAATGACACCATAACGATCCTTGTATGATGGATAGTTTTCTTGCAATAACCGTGCAACGCGAGTGCAAAAAGCAGGTAATTCGGTACTTTCAGTACATAATTGAGTATGTAGCGAGTGAGAGAGGGAGGAGGGAGCTGAGATTTGTGTCAGTACGTTCGCCGCGGTGGTCTGGAGCAGTCATACGCTCGCTAGTCTCCTGCCACCACTTGTCTCTCTCTCTCAGCCACATTACGTGCTGAAATTGCCACTCGAGTTATGTCGAGCGCCGCCACATAGTCCAGCTTTATTTAACTCGACTTATGTTGCTCGCCGCTAAATAAGGGTTAATTCTGTTATGCTACTACTACTATGGGGGATAATTCGACAGTCATTTAGAAGTTCGTATATTTTATTTAACAGACTTCCTAACTACTCTAATAATAGGTTCTTGGCTCGGGCCGAGATGAGTTCAAGACGCAGATAGAATATTACGTCGATTCATGTTAGGTTCCACTTTGGACCCCTAAAGTTCCCGTTACTCCCTAACTGAATCCCCGCTATTCATTTTTTTTTTTTTTTTTTTTTTTTTTAAAGAGACAATGAACGGAAGAAGGAAAAACACAGATAAAACAAAAAGGTCCACGTGCCTAAAGGCATCCTTCATTCATAAAATGTTTGTAACAACTGGATTTAAACTTTTGTAGATTGTAAGTTTGTGGAAAGCAACTCGAGGGAAGTGAATTCCAAAGAGTAGTAGTTTTAGGGATAAATGAATTTTGATAAGCAGAAGTTCTGCATTGTGGAGGAGAAAGTGTAAATTCATGGGCGCTCTCAGCTGCCCTAGTTCTACGGGGAAAGATGTGGAGAGGCGGCACAATTGAAGCAAGTTCCTCGGAACAATTGCTGTGAAAATATCTGTAGAATAATGCAAGGGATGCAACGTTTCTTCATATGGATAATGTAGGAAGGTCCTGTGTGATTGCAGGGTTATTGATTAATCTAATAGCTTTATTTTGAATTTTGTCCAACTGCCTCAATGCAACCACTCCACTTCCACTCCACAGAGGTGAACAGCAATCCATCTGAGAACGCACATGACTTTTATATATTACGGCCAACTGCTCGTCAGTGAAGAATTCTCGAACTCTGTACAGGAGTCCCAGTTTTTTAGAGGCATTCTTAGCAATGCTTCTAACATAATGTGTCCAGCTCAAGTTAGTAGTTAATTGACTCAAGTCGGCTTCGATCCTACGACCCGTTATTAGTGATTAATCCTAAATAATTAAATCAAAACCCTGCTGTGTCTTTTATTGAGACCAGGGCCTAATGAACCATTTTCTCTTTGCCTAACTAAAACAAAAGTGATATTCTTTCCTCTACTCTTTAGGTTTTCCCACGTTTACTGAGCCTTATGTATCCTTTCTGAATACCAAGGCTATAACACATATAATCTATCTCCTCAATACATAGAATCTATTTACTTCTTTGACACAACCGTCGTTACTACACAAGTACCTCCACAATGACATAAAATCATACAATTTACCGAATGAGATTACAAGGTCTCTCTCACCACATATAACATGGGTTCCGCCACCCAGTTACCTCACAATCTAGGTTTACAATCTTTACCTCAATAACACTATTGGGTTCCGTCACCCAGTTAATTCACAATATAGGTTTACAATATTTATCTCGATGACACTATTGGGTTCCGTCACTCAGTTAATTCACAATATAGGTTTACAATATTTATCTCAATGACACTATTGGGTTCCGTCACCCAGTTAATTCACAATATAGGTTTACAATATTTATCTCGATGACACTATTGGGTTCCGTCACCCAGTTACTTCACCATATGGGTTTACAATCTTTATCTCAATGACACCTTCCGAATTTACCCTCAAGTAACCCTATTACAAACACGCTATGTTACCTTTCACCTTAATCAATAATCGTTCTAACAAAAGATGAACCGTGTCTCAAACGCATACACGGAATAGCTCTTTTAGACTTAATAATAACGTAATTCACATTGGACTAGTGTCCTTCTCCACAGTTTCCTTTTTCACACCTTAATGAATGATTCATATGGACTAGTCTCCTTCCCTAGCTATAGCTAATCTATTAGGCAACTAAACAACTGTTTCCCTCTTTTACTTACTGGTTGCCTCATTTATTAACAAAAGTATTGTTTCCCTCACCTCTTTACTTTTACCCTTTTAATCTTTAATCTCTCCTATCAGATCCTATATAATAACACTTTCGGCATAGCGCCGTTGCTAACAAATATAACTAATTAATAACACATCATCATCTTTATGCATTCAGGTGAGTCTAAATTATTTTCCTTTAGTCTTGTCCTAGAAGGACACATAAATTTGTATAGAAACCAACAGGTTAGTCAACCACATCTCTCTTTGTTTCCTTATCGTATGCGGGCCCAATATGGGTCCTTAAACAAATATATTCTGGTATGCTGGATCAGGTGTGTGTGTGTCTGGAACTGTGCTTTACCACCTCAGAGCTGGCCAGTAGCTCTTCTGGAAGTCCTCACTTCCGTCCCCCTTCTGTCGTCCCTCTTGAAGCGCTTGACTGTATGTGTGCAGACTAGCGACATGACGATAGGTGGCAGGATACTGATGGTGCATCCTCCGAGTGGGCGAAAGTGAGGAGAAGTCAGGGGTGGTCTGTGTTGTGACTTTAGGGGAGGGCAGGGTAACTGGAAAGGTGGGTTCCTGGTTCTCCTTTATGCCCGGGCGAGAGAGCAAGTAGGTTGCAGTGTGGTAACCCGGTGAGCTCCGAGGGGTAAATGACCACACCAACCCGCGCACGGCAGCCTTTATAGTCAACCCTCCCGCTCTCCCGCGCTATGATTGGCTGGCTGGCACGCGGCGTGACACGCTCGCTCTGAATTCTTGCTTTCTTCATTTCCTCTTTCTTCTCTTCAAAATAAGTCCCAGGAAATTGATTATAAACCTCTTTTGGCGGCTTACGGGAGTACAGGGCTGGCACCGAGGTATTTGTTATTGGATAATCAGAAGGAACTCCTCGGGAAGAGAAAGAGAGTGACTTTTGAGGTGGAGTAAGAAGTCCCGCTTCGCGCTCCGCTAATGGAGGCCGCTGATTGGCTGGTGGGCAGGGTGTGGCACGTTGCAGCCGTGAGCTGTCAAACTCAGCTGGCTGTGCAAGCAAGTAAAAGGGAGCGCAGTGATTGGCGGAGTGCTTATACTTTAATTATTATTATTATTATTATTATATATATATATATATATATATATATATATATACTGTTAAGAATCTGGACCTCAGTTGCTTAGAGACGGTATACGAAAATAATTACTAATGGAAATGCACCTTGTCTCTCTATCAAACAACACCACGACGCAACAGGTAAGAGCACTATTAACGCTTCCAGGTTCTTCTCAGGGCTTAAGGTGCAACCTGCCCTGCTCCTATTCTGAATAATAAGTAGAACAGAAATAATCATGTAGCTTACTAGCTACGAGAACTCGAAACCAACACCAGGATTAGCAATGCTGGGTTGGATAATCAAAACAGTTAAATACATGGGCTACCAGTAGACATCAAAGAAAAGAGTGCATGTGTACTTCGAGCATAACAGGCTATGCGCGCCCTCGACAGTACTAAACCTTGCGCAAACCAGCCAACGGTAATCCACTCTCAACCCAAGAGAGTTGCACATAATATTTTATACATATTATAATGATCTAACAATACAAGGCAGTGTCCTAATATGACTACTAACCTCGGGGTGATATTAGTGGAGGCAGGGTGCCCCGACCACCTCTAATATCACACCAATATATCCTGCTTCAACCTGGGCCCCCCAGTGAGATACCGCCCGAAACAATGAACTCTTAGAGAGTCCACCTCCCACACTCACTTAACTATGGGGGGGGGGGTCTACACTGAAGCTAGATTCCTAATTACTATTAAACACTCCGTTGCCTCAGTTCGAAACCCGAGATAGGGAACAAACAATTGCTGGGGCAGAACCGTCAAGGGTGCTACCGGGTCCTAAGCACAAACACGGGGAAAATATGTAGGGGTTATGGATGTGTGTGTGTGTGGACTGTCTATGGGATTAACAGTGCTTATTATTAACCTCTGAAGTGCGCATGGGGGGTATTCGACACCTCTGCCTGTGCTGACGTATTTGAGCTGTTTCCATCACTAAAATATTAATTTTACCATAAATAGCATTAATACTTCTCCATATGCGCCTATTATAGGTTGATTATAAAGGTATTAACCTGTTACAACAATAAAACAAGTGGAAACAGCGTTTGGATGGTCAAAATCAGCGATACAGGCCGGGAGTTACATAATGTATAGCTGAGGCAACCTCCTTTCCCGCCAATTTTCCCCAAGGCTGGAGAGACACTGTCGATCGATACTCTCTCTCTCTCTCTTGCACTCGCTTGCTAACAGTGATGACAATGCCCTGCTTGCAACTCGCTAATGTTAGCACGAAAATATACCACAGAATAAGGGAATAACAGGGAAAATAGGTGATAACTGAAGGAGGGGAGGAAAGTGGGGGAGGAGGGGAGGTAGAGGAGTGATATTTAGCATGGCCCAGGAGCAAAAAAAAAAAAAAAAAAAAAAAAAAAAAAAAAAAAAAACGGTGTTTAAAATTGATTTTTTTTTCCCTGACTCTTAAGAGTCTTTCCGCAGTCCGCCGGGGGAACTCTTAAGAGTCTTCCCGCAGTTCCCGGGTTAAGGACCCCGGCAAGCCTCCCAGCTCTCCCCTATCATGGATCCCGAAGTAAGCCACCGGAGGTACAGAACATATGATAAAAAATGGAAATATAATAAATGCTGATGAGAGGAAAAGAATAATTAAAAGAAGAAATGAATGTCTAGGATTGTCTGTTAATTACGTTACGTTACTATTATGCAAGCAAGGACAAACAAAAGGGGCAGACTGATGGGTCACAAGAGAGAGAGGACACCAACTATCTCATCTGGCCGCCTACCAGAGAATGATGAGGCCTGGCGTGGCTAGCGGGAGCCAGCCTCAAACTAAGGGGTTGCAATATATCACCACACGATATGATAACACCAAGACACTTTACAAGAATAACTTATACTAACGTATTCCTGTGTTAACATATTGGCTAAAACAGCGGGGCAGATAAAATAAAGCATATCTTGATATTGCAACACAACTAAACTTGCAATGGTCACATAATTAAATGAAACTCGTGGTGCTGGCACGATCGCCCCCCCCTCCCCCCCCCCTCGCGAGACAAGAGCAACATTCTTCCCTCACCTACCCACCTCCAGCTTGCAAATTACAACGCTGCCACTAACTAACAACTTCATATACGAAACTAATAACACTCTATTGGCTCATTCTACACAAATGTTTATTGAGACAAAAATGCTTAGAGGCACGGCAAAACTAGTCATGTGCAATTGGAAGGGTATCGGAGTGAAACTCACAATACCAGGTCTTTCTAATAGACTTGGCACAGCTGCTTTCAGAAAGTCTGGCACCACTCGAGTCTAGCTACTCCTGAAAGACCCTAAAAGACCCTGGTCATTGTGACAATATATATATATATATATATATATATATATACATATATTGTATATATATATATGTAGTGAAAGCTAGTATCAATGTACCATATAACTCAAACCGTTACGAATTCTAGGAATCATGTCAGACGAATGCATATTTACAAATAATCGTATAAAATCAAATATTAGGAGTTGGGATATCTGGTTTGTATATTTTCCTTCTCATACAATGAGCATTACGTATCACTCTAATTTATATCTCTAAAACAAATCGGAACAAAATAAACCAAGATTGATGTACAGTCCTATGAGTGCGAGAAACATGAGATATACTCTTGTGCTATTATATTCATATTAAGTAAATTATTGATGGTAGACAAATTCTGTTTTTTTTTTGGAAAGTGTGTGGACATTATTTTGGTATTTCATATATATATAAACCTCTTGTCATCACTCAGAACTTTGATATATGAAGGTGTGAAGTCGAATGATGTTTGAAAAACTCAAAAAAATACATTGCATGTAGAGGCGATTAATGTGGATTAAAACAGAGTGATAACATACATTGTCTTGCGGTAGTGCAAATAGCGCTTGAGAGGGAATGGCAGTGGTAATTATTTTCCAAAAAACCTAAGTGAGAGTGAGAGGGTTAAGGTAGAAATATATAAAATGTTTAATGTTATAGACAAATAATGTACAACACTTATAGTATATATATTTGTACTTAGACACACAAGGGATAGAGGTGTGTATTATTGAATTTAAATATTTGGGTAGGGATCTCAACATAGAGAACAACAATTTGCACAAGTTACTCTTTTCCTCTATCTCAGATATATAGATTTTTCAGGAGTTTTGGGGAGGTCCTGGTTCCGGTCCTCTCGCCTCTTTCCGTCTCACTGCTTCTCTGAGGTTGTCGGGGGCCGTGGTCGTGGCTATGGCACCTGGTCCTTCTCTGCAGGACTGGTGTTGGTCTAGGCAAAGGTGCCACTTTGACCTGCATACAGGTACGTCCTGTATCATCGGCAAGCAAGTGTGGAGTGTGTTTGGTGAGCAGCACTGTTGCAGAAACCTAAGGTAGTGATACTGCTGCAGTAACCTGGGCAAGCGGCATCATTTGTTCCACCCGGGCTTGGAAGCGTACATTCCATTTTCTTTCTCTCAGTCTAATGCAAAACAAATCTTGGTTAACTGACGCTTGTTCTACTGCTGTCCGCAATAAGGAGGAAGTATATAAACGGTACCATCACCTTCAAACTTAAGGGCCGCTCTACAGGTGATCTTCTTTCTTATCTTACTAAATCTTGTTCATCCTCCATTCGGGACTTTGGCGAGACTTTTTCAATTACGCTAGACATTTCAAAGCCTTCGACAGAGTCTGACACAAATCCCTCATTTCTAAACTACCCTCCTTCGGTTTCTATCTGTGCCTATATTTCTAATTTCCTTTCCGGCCGTTCCATAGCTGTGGTTGTGGACGGCCAGCATTTCCTTCCTTAACCTATCAACTCCGGTGTTCCTCATGGTTCTGTCCTATCTCCAATTCTCTTCCTATTATTCAGTAACAACCTTCTCAACTGCACCTCCTGCCCTATTCACTCATATGCTGACGACTCTACATTACACTATTCAACTAGCCTTCCACAACATCATTCACAGCAGGAACTCTAAAGCTCACGTTAGGAGGCCATAAAACACCTACCTTCTGATTTCTCTACTATCTCTAATTGGGGCAGAGAAAACCTTGTTATTTTCAATTATTTCAAAACTAAATTTTTACATCTGTCTACTCATTGCATCCTTCCGGAAAACTATGACTTACTCTTCAACAACATGCAAATTAACCCTTCATCTTCTCTATATATTAGTGGTGTCTTTTTTGCTTCTGATCTCTCTTGGAAAGATCATATTACCACTCTTGCTAAAACAGCCTCGCAGAAGCTGGGTGTGCTCAACCGCCTCCGGGGGCTCTTTACCCCTGCGCAGCTTTCTACTCTGTACAGGGGCAAAATGAGTCCATGTATTGAGTATTGTTCACATGTGTGGGGAGGATCCTCTCACATAGCACTTCTAGACAAAGTAGAAAAGAAAGCCTTCCGTCTCATTAACTACTCACCAATTCTCGCAGTCTTTCTCTCTTCACCGGAATGTTACATCTCTCTCACTATTCTACCGCTGTTACAATAATCAGTGTTGTGTTCCACAGAGCTCCCTCAGTGTATACCACCCCCTCTTCGTAGAGAGCATAGCACCCGTCTTGCAACACTATCCCACCCCTACTCTGTGCAACTCGCCAACCAAAGAGTGCAATGTTATTCTCAATCTTTCTTCTATTCAACAGCTGAGATCTGGAACTCTCTCCCAGAATCAATCTTTCCTTCATGCTATGACTTAAATTGCTTCAAACTCCTTGTTTCCAGGCATTTTGGCTCGAACGTCCCTTGATCTTGGCCCAGTAACTTTTTTCAACTCTGGAGGAGGCACTCGTCACAGGCAGTTCTGCCTTGTGTCTCCCTCACTCACATATAACAAAATATTATAACATAACAAAAAAGTATATATATATATATATATATGTATATATGTATATATACATATTTAAATATATAACATGAGTAGGCAAGAAACTAGAGTGCACTTTTTTTCCTGACATTTCTTGGAAAGATCATATTACCACTCTTACTAAAGCAGGTTCCCAGAAGTTAGGTGTGCTTAACTGTGCTTAACTGCACAGCTTCTTGCTCTGCATAGGGGTGTTCTTCCTATGTTTCTGCCTGGAATCAAGCCAAATCTGTTCTTCGACTTGCCAAGCAATCTTTCTTCAATAATACATGTACTGAACTATCCAGCTCTAGCTCTTCCCAAGCTTTCTGGCATCTAGCCAAAACGTCTCCAACAATTTTCTTCTTCGTCTTTCCCTCCCCTTTTCCACTCTGATGGCACAACCATCACTTCTTCCTCTGACAAAGCTGAACTTATTGCTAGAAACTCCACTTTGGATGATTCCGGTGCTATTCCTCCCTCTCCACCCACCTCTCTCATACTTAATAATATAAGAACATAAGAAAATGGGAGTCTGCAGAAAGCCAATTGGCCCACACAAGGCAGATCCCTATCACACCCAACCCCAATTACAAGGCCTAATTATAGGCTCAGCTCACTAATACCATGAGGACCGACCTCACCAAAATGGTTAGAGGTCAGTAAATGGGGGTCTGCAGAGCGCCGATTGGCCCACACCCGGCAGATCCTCTTCACACCCAACCCACCTCGTCCATATGCCTATCTCTAATTTTTTCTTAAAGCTCTCTATCGTTCTTGATCCCACTATGGCACTTGCTAGCCTATTCCACCTATCTACAACTCTGTTACCAAACCAATATTTGCCTATATCTTTTCTGAAATGAAATGTATCTAATTTGAAACCATTTGTTCGAGTTCTTTAGCAATCACATAGCTTTAGTACATCTTTCATGTCCCCTTTATTAATCCCACTAACCCACTTGAACACCTCTATCATATTCCCTCTAACTCTGCGTCTCTCTAACGAATGTAAGCATAATTTCTTCAACCTCATTATGTATGGTTGGTTGTTGGAAGGAACATAATAATTCATATGGAAGATTTCTAATATTATGTGTATTACATATTTTCCAAATTCTAAGTATCCTACTAAGGTGGGAATAATTTGACAGTTGTTCAGAAGTTCGTACCTTTATTTAACAAACTCCCTGGTAGCATATATTCTACAGTACTTAGCAATTGATTCTCTGTTCGTGCCAAAATGAGTTCAACCCACAGATTGAATAATATCGTCGACACAATATAGATTGTACGTTGGAACTCTTTAAGTTCCCGTTACCACCTATTAGGATACCCGTTATTCAGGCATTAACTCACTCCGACTTCGATTCAAAGGCACATCACTAATCTCCGAAATAATATGACGAACTTTACCGAGCCTCAATATGTCCAATCATAAGACCAAGGCTTTAAGAAATGTAATACCTATTTCCCTATCCTTATCACATACATATATATGGGTATCACTTATCTTAAATCAAGTGAATTTGTACCCGTAGGTAGTTTCGCTAAGATAACTCTATCCCGGAGTGTCTCCACTCTGGCTTCCTATTTAACAGATAAATTACCTCAATAACACTGATACCACTAATATTATAATTCAAATAATATATTTCATTACATTGTCCGATATAATCACTATTTCAGAAATACCTATTACCAATACAATATTCAACACTTGATTTATCTCCTAGATCAGGGTTACAACATCCGACTCAATATTAAACTCAATTGATACTTATACTATGAATACTATATTTACTAACTCGCTAACTACTTATCTCCGAATCACAATATATCTTAAAATAGTCGACTCGACTTGTTACTTATTTCATGATTACAATACTCTCTTGTAAGAGTCAACTCTTTAATTACTTATATCATGATAACACTATATCTTTGATCAAATAACGGTGTTTCCTTTATAACAAAAAGTATATATCACCATATGGACTAGAGTCCTTCCTACCTATTTCTCAAGCTAGGTCTAACCTATCAGCAACTATAATTAATCCCCCGTCTTGAATAATTCTCATAACCCTGTTATCCCTGTAGTTGATAATTATTTAATCAGACTCCAATTATAATCTTTTAATCTCTTTTTGAATCTTTCCCTTATCTTCATTGATTACATTAATTTCTAACCTATAATATCCTATACTATTGGTAGCTAAGTGACATGGAACCTTATCTAACAATAACAGCTATATATTATCTCAACGCTTCATCCTTATATTTGATCATGAGTCTAATCCATTTATCTTTATTTTTTTCTATAAGAACACCTCTATTTTAAGGGTTGGAACCACTGGATTTGTCAAGCATTTTATCTCTCCTTAGTTAGTATATTTCGGGCCCATAAGGGTCCTTTAAAAAGTATTTGGTATCTTCTCTGGAACAATCTTCACCACCCCAAGGCCAGCCAATAAGTCTTCTGGAATTCTTCAGTCTCATCTACCACTTGTCGTCCCTCTTGAATTGCTTGGCTGTAGGTATGTAAGCTAGCAATGTGATGACAAGCACCAGGATACTTAAGGTGTATCTGGTCGGCAGAGGAAAGCTGTGTTGGGCCAGAGGTGGACTTTGATGGAGCGCGGCAAGCGAGCTGGTAGGCTGGAGCAGGCTTGTTCAGGTTCCCATCACTGTGCAGGTGAGGGAGAGAGAGGTGGCTGCTGGCAGGTGAGCTCAGTGGCTTTCGTGACAGGAATGACGTCTGGGGCAGGAGAATATTGAAATGGTGAGACAAGTAATCAAATTTACCCCAGGATACGACCATGCCAAAGTCGTTCTTACACTCCAGGTAAGGCTAACACGAGAGCAAGTCAGCCCAATGACTTATGAGCAATCCTGGTGGCTAGCCAAGTTCTCATTCTAGTGTGTTTGATTGGTTGCAGGAAGCCACCAATCAGGTCCCTGGATTCATTTGTGCCACAACGAGTCCAGGTACTCATTTTCGTCTGAGTGAGACGGAACTACACAGTGATTGGAGTTTGTTCAACACTCCTGGGCTACTTGGACCCTGGTGGCAAGCCAAGGAAATTTCACCCACCCCATGTATGTGTGGCAAGATCTGATCTGTGTTGGTACCGGGCGTTCACCCATCCAGCTACTGCCGTGCTGGTGCAGGGCCACCAACCCCCCCAGCAGCTGTTGTGCTGATACCAGGCGGTCACCCATCCAACTACTGACCAGACCCCACGTTGCTTAACCCCACTGATCGAAACCAGTGTTGCCAACAACATAGGCCAGGGTTGCCATGTCTGGGGCCCCACCCACCTCTTTATAGTCCCGCCTCACGCCTTGGCGCGCTGTGATTGGTCGAGCCAGTCTCCCGGTCCCCAGCCGAGCATCTTGAATATTTCTCTCTCTCTCCTCCTGGCTTATATCTTCATTATGTGTTCCTGGGAGCTGGTTGCAAATATCTTGTAGTGGCTGATGGGAGTATGATGATTGCACTGGTGTAATAGACTTATTTCAACCAGGAAAAACGGTCTGTGAAGGGAGAGAGAGCGATTTAAAAGGTGGACGGGTAAGCACGGCTGGCCCAGTCCTTGCTTGAAGCGACAACGGTAGCTTGTGATTGGTTGAACCGGAGAGTGTGGCAATATCTTGATACACGTCAGATATGTCAGGCACAGTTGGTTTAAAGGGATGGTTAAATGCAGCACGTGCTGATTGGCTGGCAAGATTCCTACTTTATTATGGATAATTTTTGTCATTCTATGCTGTACTCTCTCCAGGGAATCTTCATCCATTCTGTAATAAGGACACCAAAATTGAACAGCATAATCCATATGGGGTCTCACTAATGACAAATTAAGTTTTAAGAAAACATCAGAAGTTCTGTTATTCACACTCCTAGAGATGAACCCGAGAATCCTGTTTGCCTTGTTACGAACGCTTATACACTGTTTTCTAGGTTTCAAATAATTGCTAACAAACACACCTAGATCTTTCTCACAGTCTGAGTTTTCTAATTCTATATTAGCTAGTTTATATTTTACAACTGTATTCATCTTCCCTATCTTTAATACCTTGCATTTGTCAATGTTAAAATTCAGCTGCCAATTTACTGACCATTCGTGTAAGGTATCTAGATCCCTTTGGAGGCACTCTATGTCCCTATCTGAATCTATTGTTCTCCCCATTTTGGTATCGTCTGCGAATTTACTTATCCTACTAGTTATACCTAAATCAAGGTCATTTATGTATATAACAAGCAACAGCGGACCCAATACAGATCCCTGGGGGACACCACTTTTGACTGCTCCCCATTCTGACCTTTCTCATCAATCTCTCATGAGGGACTCTGTGGAATATTTTACTGAAATCTAAATATATTATATCATATGACTTGTCATTATCTACTGCTTCATATACCTCTGAGAAAAAGCTAAGCAAATTAGTAAGGCAAGAACGTCACTGAGTGAATCCATGCTGAGAAGAATTGATTAAGTTAAATATTTCTAAGTGGTTTCTAATTTTCCTAACAATAATTGACTCTAGTAGCTTTCCTTTGATTGATGTGAGACTAATGGGACGGTAATTGGATGCTATTGATTTATCACCTTTTTTTAAGCTTGGAACTACATTTGCAAGCTTCCAAGTTTCTGGAACTAAGCCTGTTTCTAATGACTTGTTAAATAAAAGTGTTAGTGGGTATCTTAACTCATCTCTGCATTATTTTAATACTCTAGCATATACCTCGTCAGGACCAGGCGATTTCTGGGGTTTCAGTCTGTCAATTTCCTTAAGCATATAATTTCTACTAATAGTAACCGTACTTAACCTATTTTCTATACTATCGCTATATACAGTACCTTACGGACTTCTGGAAACTGTGCCAAATTTTCATTAGTGAAAACGGAAAGAAATTGACTATTTAATGTACTGCACATTTCTAAATAATGTTCTGTCATCTCTCCTATCGAAGTTTTAAGGGGACCAATTACATCTCTAACCTTGGATTTATATAGTTGGTAAAAAGCTTTAGGATTATTTTATTAGTCGTTGGAAACCTTGATTTCATAATTTCTTTTGTCTTTCCTAATATCCTTTTTTACCTGTCTTGATAGATTCTGATAATAAGCCTTTCTTAATTTGTCTATATGACTACCTTTTTCCTCTCCTTTTTCCTAGAAGATCTAATAGTTTATTATTCATCCATTTGGGTTGGTTCTGTGTTGATCTAAATTTTCTTTTGGGGATATATTTATTTTGTTCATTGAATACTGACTCGATAAAATATTATATGTATCTACCAAGTTTGACGTCTCTTACTGACCTAAGCTGACAGGTACCCGAGAAGGGGTACACTCAATTGAACACCTGGATCGACTTAATTGTTTAACCACTGGGTCCGCTAATAGAGCTCTTCTTAGCCCACCATAATCGGCTTTTCTGAAATCAGGTATTAATGTTGTATTCTCTTGGGTATTACCTTTCCATTGTATATTAAAATAAACAGAATTGTGGTCGCTATTTCCTAGGTGGTCCCCAATCTCTACATTATTTATCATATGTTCATTGTTACTGAAAACTAAATCAAGAATATTATTACCTATTATTATTACTTATGCCTAATATCGTAATCTCTTCTAAAGATGTACTTTCTACCCTCTCTGGGCTTAATACTAAGAAGGCGTACGGTCCGGACGGTGTTCCTCCTGTTGTACTAAAAAACTGTGCTTCCATGCTGACTCCCTGCCTAGGCAAACTATTTCGTCTCTGTCTCTCCTCTAACGTCTTCCTTTCTTGCTGAAAGTTTGCTCTCATTCAACCTGTCCCAAAGAAGGGTGACCGCTCTCAACCCTCCAACTATCATCCAATTGCTCTCATCTCTTGTGTCTCTAAAGTTTTTTTTAACTATTCTTGCATCCAAATTTCTTAAGTGTTTCTCTTCTCATAATCTACTCTCAGATCTCCAGTATGGCCTTCTTAAGGGTCACTCTACTGGTGGTCTTCTTTCATATCTTACTAACTCTTGGTCATCCTACTTTCTGGACTTCGGTGAGACCTTTTCTATTGCACTAGACATATCGAAGGCCTTCGATAGAGTCTGGCACAAATCTTTAATGTCTAAACTACCCTCCTTCGGTTTCAATCCCCCCATCTGTGTCTTTGTTTCTAATTTCCTTTCCGGCCATTCCATAGCTGCGGTTGTGGACGGCCATCGCTCACTTCCTCATCCTATCAACTCCGGTGTTCCTCTGGGCTCTGTCCTATCTCCCATTCTTTTTTCTAATTTTAATAAAAGATCTTCTCAACTGTACCTCCAGTCCCATCCATTCATACGCAGACGACTCTACCTTACACTACTCAATTAGTTTTCCTGAACGCCCCAGCCAGCAATCTCTCAAAGACAAACGTAGTGAAGCCAAGCAACACTTATCTTCTGATCTAACTACTATTTACAATTGGGGCAGAGAAAACTTTGTTACCTTTAATGCTTCCAAAACCCAATTTCTTCATCTTACTACCCGTTCGGAATTTCCAGAAGACTATCCCTTACACTTCAACAATTCAAAAATCAATCCTTCATCTTCTCTCAATATTCTCGGTGTCTCCTTTTCTTTTGCTCTCACTTGGAAGGACTTCTTTCCGCCCTTAACGAATTCTCCGATTCCTCCGGAATTAAATTAAAAGCACACACCAATCTACCCTTACCGAATGCGCCATTCATCAAAGTATTACTACTATCTAATCCCAACGCCTTATAATATAGTTGTTATGCAACGCTGTAATCCAGCACACTTTAAATGTGTTCTTATAATTTCTATTTAGGAAGACTCAGAACTTAATATTGGTCAACAGGAACATAGCTCACTATGACATATATACTTCTTAGTTCAATCAATCTTCACCAATGACATAGAATACACAAGTTCGGTACACACGTTTTATTTCTTATATTGCAAGGGTATAGGGCACAGATCAATTCGGAGCTTAGTTATAATAACGTAATTCCGATTGGTAAAATGATGAAGAATAACACGTTGATAGCTATACACTTATTTAGAATATTTCTTTGTCACAAGAATAGGATAAATAGTTGAATGGTAACACTACATAAAAATAGGATATATATATATGATGACAATATAAATATATCACAGAAACTTTGGTCTGGTAAATATGGACAGTCAATATCGCGACCTCAGGTAAGGCGAGGTAGCGCAGCTGAGGTACCTACAAGGTAGCTTGTCAGTGAGGTGTACCTCAAAGTACTGAGGTGGGGAGGTAGGTCAACTATACTGAGGTGACGCATACAAGATAAAGTTTATATGTAAAATCAAGTCTAGGATATATAGAAAATAATTCAACGTTAATCCCAGATGAAAGAAGATATGTTTCGAAATTAATCTATAGAGTCAGATTGAGGAATAAAAATTCACTGAACGAATAATAAATAATACTTAGCCAGAATGGGTGGCTGAGAATGCAGTAATAATGCATATACATTCACGGAACTGATCGTAGATAATATTATCCAGAAATGCGTGGCTGATAGAACAGTAATAATGAATATAAATTCACGGAACTGGTAATAAATAATATTAGCCGGAATGAATGGCTGATAATCTCGCCATAAGGGATATGGCGATATGGCGATAATCTCGCCATTTCTTATACGATGTGAAGTAAGGAGAAATTAATTTAACTTATAATTTTAAATCATTTAAATATATAACATTTATATGGAATATAAATAGGTTAGATCCAGAGTGTTAAAGATATATCAATCTTATATATTGTGTGTGTTTTATTCTCTCAACACGAGTGGTAGGTTATGATAAGGAGAGTCCAGAGAGGCTCTAGAATTACTTTAACTTGAACACTAGCATATCTTATATAACCTTCACAACAATTTCCAAAACACAGTAACACATAAGCACTTAATTGGGGTGAGGAAGAGAAGTAGGAGCCGTGAGAGATCTGGCGACGTAGCACTGTTGGTTCCCCAGTCTGTAGACACCAGAGTGGGACGCCGTTGTCACGTACACAAGCTAGAATGGTCACATTCTAAGCCTCCTACACACTCCTCTTGTTCACTGCACCCAGGATACCTTTTAAGGGGATCTAGGATAACCCCTACGGAATTATTTCCGAACTGATTCACAATTAAGCACACTCACTATTAATAGCGAGATACCCGAAAGCGAAGCCAGTTTTGCCTACCTATCCCTTGTTTCAGTCAGGTAGTAATCATTTTTTTAATTTGGAATTCGGTTACTGTGTTTCGGAATATGAGAGGCATGTGAAATATGTTTTTTGAATTATTGTTCGGTTATTAAAGTCCTTAAAAATATAATACACATATGGTTACATAGGTAATGTTATTCTTTATTCATTAAAAATAAAAGTAGGTCTTGGAAAGCATGTACAAGTGAATAATAATTAATTTACAGTTGTTTTGATTATTATACATTTGTGTTATAATGCTTTCTTTATGAGTTGGCATATTTCTCTTGTCGTTGTTGGCTGCCCTCGTAACTGTAGTGGCGGTTATTTCTGTCTGAATACATTCGAGGACATTGAGGAGGTTAATGTTGTAACTCCATGAAGTAATCCTCGTCATAGTCGAGATCTGGTTCTGGCTGGATTGTCTCACCTGTGGAGGGGAGCGGCCAGTGTTGGAGGCTCGGTCTGAAGGGATTAACGCGGGGGAGTGGCATGTATCCTGCTGGTCCAGGTAGTGAGCTTTGTTTACCTGCCCGTGGTGACAGGGGGCACTGAGGTATCTTGTTTTCCTGCCTCGGGATGGACTTTGTCTTTGCTCTCATCTTAGCTGTTATTGTGGCAATTCTGCAGTGTTGCTGTTGGGGATCATTATGATGTGGGGGCAGGTACGGTGGAGGTTTTGGCTCATTCTCCTTGAGCCCCGTCATTTCACCACCTTCTTCTAAAAAAAATGTTTGTCCCCGAGCATGAAGTTGGTAGGTCCTGTAGGTTCTGGTACGAACACATGGTGTGCGGTCCTTGAGGATACGGCACCAAACTACTGCCGCAATGTTATTTGGTGCGTCCGAATTGTAGGTGATGGTGAAGTTGAATGGGATGGGGGACAAGTTGCCGAGGTGTACCAATTGAACTGGAGTGTGAATAGGGGTGTCCTTGTTGTTATTGTACACAGAGAGCTTATTGATCTTCATGGTGGTGGTGTTAGGGTCAGAACTGGAGGTTGTTGGTGGTTCGGCTGCAGGACTTGGAATGGCTGAGGAGGGTTTGGTGGTGATGGTGCGCTCTGCTATAGAGGGGAGGGGCTTGCTGGATTTAGGGTCACTAAGCTGACCAGGTGGAGTCGTGACAGGCTGATTGTTTGCCTGGAGAGGGTGTGAAGGTGTGGTTGGCATGGTAGGTGGTGCTGAGGTTACAGGTGTGGCTGGTAAGACAGGTGTGGCTGGTTTGACAGGTGCAGCTGGTTTGTTGGTAGAGGGCTTTCCCCGGGTCGTTGGGGTAAAGGTTGGAGCTCAACGTTTTGTCTGTGTCACACGTCGGCCAGATTGTCTGCATGGAGGTTGTAAAAGAGATTTGGTTAAATAGGATGAAGGTTTCACATTTGGTTGTTGAAATGTGAAGTTGGGGTGGTGGGAGGGGTGCGTGATTTGGATGATGAAAGAGGTTTGGTGGTGATGTTTATAGGTGGAGAGGTTGATTTATAGATAGCAGAGGTGGAACTTGAGTGTTGATGAGAGAGTTTGGGTGAATTGATGGATTTTGATAATTGGTTGGTAGATGTGGATGGCTGGGTTGATAAAATGATAGGTCTAGGTAGTCTTGAATGCATGTGTGGTTTAGGTAGACATGGGGTTGAATTGTTAGACGGTAGATGCGCTATTGCGGGAGTTGTAGGTTTAGTAGTGGGTGAAATAGAAAACATAAGAATATCTATTTATGAGGAGTTGGTGGAGAGAGGTGTAGTGGGGGGTTGAGGAAGATTAGGGTGTGTCTGAGTAACAAGTTTGGGTGGAGCTGAGATGGTGCTTAGTGGAGGTGGTTGAATATTTGAGAGATTTATGCGATAGGGATTAGATGGAGGTGAAGGAGGAAGAGAATTGATGGCCGTGTCATCGATAGTTGGCATAGGTGACTTTGGCAGAGGGGTAAGAGGGGTGATGGGTGGAATGAGGGGATGTGGCAATGATTCTGTGGAACCTAAATTTTGGTCATTAGTTGCAGGCAATGTGTCATTATTATTTGGGTCAATAAGCATGGTGATATTGTCATCAATTTGGTTGAAACCTGCATACATATCTATTTCTGTTTGTGCGTGACTCTCCGTAATAGTTTATAGTGACCTGATAACAGTTGGGTACTGTGAGTATGTCAAATGGACTTACTTTTGGTGTTTCATCAGGCTGGAGATCTTGCAGGTATTGCAGTGTCTTAGACGGTTCTTTAAATGGACTAGAGATTGATCAAAGTTCGATGAGGGCTCGTATGGGACAGACAGGTGACGTAAGGATAAGAGGAGGGGTGGTACCCCAAAAACTTGTTCGTAGGGTGAAACTCCGTCTTGTCGGGGGCAACTATTTACTCCCCACTGGACTATTTTTACTTGAATAGGCCAGTCGGTGGTGTTCATTTGTTGCAGTCGGGTCCTTATCTGATTTGCGATGGTACGGTGACTCCTTTCGCTGATAGAATTTCCTTGGGGCCAATACAGAGATGAATGACTAACTTTGAATCCGCACATTTGGGAAATTTGAGACCATATGACTGTGTCCTGTGAACTGAGGGGCATTATCTGAGTGAATGGCTTCAGGAAGGCCAAAATATAGAAACACATGCTGTATCATGGCTTCAGCTACTGAAAAGGCAGTGTGGTCTTTTGCGGGGCAAGCAATCACGTATTTGGAATAAGTATCCACAAAGGTGATAATATACTTAAACCCTTTGATGCCTTCCATAGGTCCCATGACGTCAACTGCTAGTAATTGCCATGGTTTTGAGGCTACTAGTTTTCCTGCAGGTCCTGGGATGCGGGTCCGGTCTTTACATAAAGCACATGCTCGACAGGCTTCAGTGACCCTTTTGGCGGTGATGTAGGTAGAAGGAGTCCAATAGATTTGCTGGAAGGTCGAAGCAAATTGTTTTGAGCCAAATGAATGTCATTGTGGGAGCGCATGGTTGGTAGGGCGGTGCTGGGAGTGATTAAAGTTTGTTCCGTCTAGGGTATACAGATTATCTCCACTTCTTTGGAGTTGTGAGAAAAGGTGTCTGGGTATCCAATCGGGTTTTTGTTGTCATTGAAATTGTTGCAGGAGGTGTTGTTGATCTTGGTCTGCAGAATCTTGGTGGTGAATGGCTAGAATGGGACCTTCTGTGGAGGGTAGAGGAACTGTTGAATCTAGAGGGAGTCTGGAGAGAGCATCAGCATTCGTATGCAACTTTCCGGGCCTGTAGGTGATTTCAAAGTCAAATTCTTCGAGAGATTCACGCCATCTGACGGTTAAAGCATTCGTAGGATCAGATTTGCGGAGCCATTGGAGGGCGTGGTGATCTGTGATTACAGTTACTCTAACCCCCGTGAGATATGCTTTGAAATGCTGAAGGGCCCAAATTATTCCCAAACATTCTCTCTTGGTGACTGGGTAGTTTGCCTCAGCTGGATTGAGTGTTCGGCTGGCGCACACGATAATATGTTCGCGTCCGTCTCTGGTTTGACCCAGAACTGCTCCAATACCGAATTGTGAAACATTGGTATAGAGACGGAATGGTTTAGTATAATAAGGAACTGAGACAACTGGAGAAGCTACTAATAGGTCTTTCAGGGGGTTGAAGGCTTGAATGCATTGAGTTGTCCATAAAAATGGTTCTTCCTTCCTAGTTAAATCGTGGAGGGGTTTAGCAATGGTGGCAACATTCTTGACGAAGCGACGATAGTATGAAGCTAAACCGAGAAATGCTCGGACCCCTTTGACATTGGTGGGGGGAGTTATTGTACTTATTGCTTGCAATTTTCCTGGATCTGGGGCGATTCCTTCTTCAGAGACGATGTAGCCTAGGAATTGAATTTCTTTCTGTGCTAATGTGCACTTAGAGGGTTTGAGTTTCAACTTGGCATCTCGGATTCGCTGGAATACTTGGCGAAGTCATTGGAGGTGTTCAGCCCAGTTCTTACCAAAAACAATGATGTCATCTAAGTACGCCAAACAGGTCTCCCAGGTTAATCCTTGTAATACTGATTCCATGAGTCTAGAAAAGGTGGCAGTACCGTTACAGAGGCCAAAAGGCAATACGGTAAACTCATATAGTCTCCCCTGGCTGGTGGCGAAAGCCGTTTTCTGTTGGTGTTCCGAAAGTACGGGCACTTGCCAATATCTGGCTTGCAATCAAGGGTTGTGAACCATTTTGCACCTAGTAGGGAGTCTAAAGAATCGTCGATGCGGGTTAGTGGGGTCGCATCTTTTATGGTGACGTTGTTTAGGTGTCTGTAATCTATACAGAATCTAGTAGAGCCATCTGTTTTTCTGACTAGTACTACAGGTGAGGAACACGGACTGGTGAAGGGTTTGAATACTCCTGTTGCTAACATGTCTTTTATTTGCAATTCCTCCTCTTGTCTTTGGATTAGATTCTTTCTGCGAATAGGCTGTTTAATTGGGGGTCCTACACATATGAATGGAATGGTGAAGTACGTTGGTTTTCCCGACGTCTTGGTTGGATGTGGCGAAGATGTCTTGAAAGGAAGTCATCAAGTCACGTAAGTCAAGTTGTTGTTGAGGAGTTAGTGAGAAGGAATGTCAGGAAGTTTAGGAAGGGAGGAAGGTTCTTGATCATTTGGCAAGGATGGTTCTTCTGCATGATTCTCTAGCTCTCCAATAGTTAATCCTTTTGGCAATGTAATAGGGTGATCAGAGATATTAGCAATCTTAATGCAATTTAGTTTATTAGGGATAATGGCTGGAGCAGTCAGGCAATCTCTGTCGAAAGGACTTTGGAGGTTCGGGGTGATTATGACGTCACCAGGTAAAGTAGGGAGGATAGGTACCCATTGTTTGTGATGAGGGAGGAGTGTCACAGCCTTTGATGTGACAGCTTGGGTAATCTTTATGGTGCAGATGGCTTGGTTGGGTGATTTCTCATGACTGATACTGGAATTTATGTCATGTTTGATGCTAATCTGGGATTTGATGGCTGGATTTATGTTAGACTGCTTGGTTTTCTTTTTAGAAAGGGGGGCAAACCTCAGGGTTCTTTGTTTACAGTCAATCGATGCATGAAGGGACGTTAGTAAGTCGAGACCCAAATATCCATCGTACTTGGTCTCTTGGGGGTTATATATCATGAAAGAATGACGTGTTCCGTGGTCAGGAATGGGGGCGCTAACATAAAGTGGAACAGTTTCCCCACAGTTAGGAATGATGCCTTCATTAGCGTCTATTAGAACTATGGTGGAGGTTTGAAGGGAGCCAAAGAGTTTTTATGTTGTCGGAAGAAAGAAGAGAAGAGACATGAACGGGAAACCCCCGTGTCAATTAGAAGTCGGGCTTTCACCCCATTTAGAGTGAGATGATTATAAATGAGAAGTTTGACTGTGCCTGTCCCATCTTTAGCCCTCGCCAGCTTGACGATTTGTGGATGGGGGCGGATTAAATATACGGGTTGTCTTGAATGTCTGTAGTTTCTTCTACTACCTCAGGTTCTTCAGCGTATTCCTCTTCTTCCTTTTCCTCAATTCCTGAAATCCCATCGTCATTTATTGTGGCCACTCGTCGGGGCTTAATCCACGGAATCTGAGCCCAAAGGTTAGGCATCCTGAACCGACGCTTGGCTAACTCTAAAAATTACCTTTATAGAGACACTAGAGGACATTTGGAAGTACATGGCTTAGAGGGGCGGACTGGGCCCAGTCCTCCATTTTGTCATTTGAACGGGGCACTGCAGTGTTAGTCGAAGATGTTGCAGAAGATTTAGGGTGAGTAGTAGCTCGGCTGATTACGGCGATCTTGTCATGTTCCTTCGTTTTCCTCAAGGCCAAGATACGCCGAATTACTGGCATGTCCTCATCATAACCCTTAGGGTCTGAGATAGCAAAGTGGTCAGATACTGCGGTAGGTAATATCCGCAGTAGTGCACTAAACACTCTCTTTTTCCTTTGAGCAGCAGTATTATTGGGAAATGCTGGCACTGCCAATTGATTTAACTGACTGATAGTGTTATCTAGATTCCCTGAATACTTTCTACTATGAAACTGTTGGTCTGCTATTGTCTTTCCCAGAGATGGGTTAATAGCTACCTTAGTATAACTCTCGAACTGATCCCAGGTCAACTGAGGAGTGTCACGCACGTAGCCGTATACGAGGGCCGCATGCTTACCTAATTTCATTACTACAGTGTGAATTTTTGCATTTTCATCTTCCCTGAATATAATATCAAGGACGAATAATAAATAATACTTAGCCGGAATGGGTGGCTGAGAAAGCAGTAATAATGAATATAAATTCACGGAACCGATAGTAAATAACATTAACCGGAAATGTGTGGGTGATAGAAAAGTAATAATGAATATGAATTCACAGAACTGAAGATAAATAATATTAGCCGGAATGGGTGGCTGATAAAGCAGTGATAAGGAATATAAATTCACGGAACTGGTAATAAATAATATTAGCCGGAATGAATGGCTGATAATCTCGCCGTACGGATTTTAATACGATGTGAAGTAAGGGGATATTAATTTATCTCTAAAATATTGCGTAAACGGAGTTTGACTTCAAAACACATAAAGATATATTTAGACTGAGGAATAGACTGAAATTACACTCTCTGTAGATACTTATATATGCACTTTGTACCCAGCAATTAATAACACAATAGAATAAGGTCTGAGAGTGTTCACTGGTAGTTACGTATGGTGTATGGTATAATTCCTAGATACAATATATATATAACATTTATATGGAATATAAATAGGTTATATCCAGAGTGTTATAGATATATCAATCTTAAATATAGTGTGTGTTTTGTTCTCTCAACACAGTGGTAGGTTATGATAAAGAGAGTCCAGAGAGGCTCTAGAATTACTTTAACTTGAACACTAGCATATCCTATATAACCTTCACAACAATTTCCAAAACACAGTAACACATAAGCACTTAATTTGGGGTGAGGAAGAGAAGTAGGAGCCGTGAGAGATCTGGCGACGTAGCACTGTTGGTTCCCCAGTCTGTAGACACCAGAGTGGGACGCCGTTGTCACGTACACAAGCTAGAATGGTCACATTCTAAGCCTCCTACACACTCCTCTTGGTCACTGCACCCAGGATACCTTTTAAGGGGATTTAGGCTAACCCCTACAGAAGTATTTTCCGAACTGATTCACAATTAAACACGCTCACTATTAATAGCGAGATACCCGAAAGCGAAGCCAGTTTTGCCTACCTATCCCATGTTTCAGTCAGGTAGTAATCATTTTTTAATTTGGTATTCGGTTACTGTGTTTCGGAATATGAGAGGCATGTGAAATATGGTTTTTGAATTATTGTTCGGTTATTAAAGTCCTAAAAATGTAATACACAAATGGTTACATGGGTAATGTTATTCTTTATTTATTAATATTAAAAGTAGGTCTTGGAAAGCAAGTACAAGTGAATAATAATTTATTGACAGTTGTTATGATTATTATACATTTGTGTTATATTATGTAATGCTTTCTTTATGAGTTGGACTATTTCTCTTGTCGTTGTTGGCTGTCCTCGTAGCTGTAGTGGTGGTTATTTCTGTCTGAATACATTTGAGGACATTGAGGAGATTGATGGTGTAATTCCATGAAGTAATCCTTGTCATAGACGAGATCTGGTTCTGGCTGGAGTTTCTCACCTGTGGAGGGTAGCGGCCAGTGTTGGAGGCTCGGTCTGAAGGGATTAACGCGGGGGAGTGGCATGTATCCTGCTGGTCCACGTAGTAAGCTATGTTTACCTACCCGTGGTGATAGAGGGCACTGAGGTATCTTGTTTTCCTGCCTCGGGATGAACTTTGTTTTGCTCTCCTCTTAGCTGTTATTGTGGCAATTCTGTAGTGTTGCTGTTGGGGCTCATTACGATGTGGGGACAGGTACGGTGGAGGTTTTGACTCATTCTCCTCGAGCCCGTCATTTCAATAGTTTAGTATACTTCCCACTCTCAAAGTCGCTTGACAGGTTATAAACCGTCGATCCATTAACAGTGATACATATTTTACTAAGGTTGGCGTGTTGAAGGTATAATCCATTTTTATTATACACACCGCCATAAACATCCATATCTCAATCATCATATATAATTTTTCAGGAATTACTTGCGACCATGGGAGTTCAACTAATAAAGACGTTTGATTATTAGCCAAAACATAAGTCTTAAAAAGAGTTCGAGTAAATCTATATTCCACCGGACTAACCGCCAGTGACGAGCGTAATGCCTGCAAAGCACCTTCGTACGAAGTAACGTGGTCAACAAATACCCTCGCCGAGTTTATACGATATTCATATTCACCCGCAACCTTCAGTGTATTCAATATAAAAGTCTTGTTTGCCAATTCCAGCCTCAGACGAACCTCAATATTATATCGAGCAAAAATTGATCTAAGGATGCAATGTCGAGAAATAACGGTGCCACAACCGACATACCATGGACCTTAAATAGTTCCACTAACTCCTTTTCCTGACGAGAACCCTCAGTGAAAATCTCATCCGTGTATAATTGTATATTTCCCGGACCTTTAAAGTTCGACCAAAAATTCCTGGCCGGTCCCAAAGAAAGGATGTGATCAGGAGGTATGCTAGTTATCATCTGTAAGAACGACTGATAATTGTACATACCAGCACTCTCCACCAACTGTTCATTAAGATAGCATACACAAAATTTGAATATCGTATTAGAAATACCATTCACAAATTGCGCGTGATCAGTGTCACCCAATTTCGCTCCGGTAGCAGTAACATGGAATGACAAATCCAACTCTATGGATAGCGTGGATAAATCGAGAAAGTGACCATCAACTGGGGGAATCCTAAACTCTAAGAAACCATCCTGAATAGTGTTATTCACTGCCAAATTAACAGGGAGTATGTCCAATGTATGTCTCCAAGCCACACTGGCTTCCACTAACCCATCTCTAATAGCGACCGACCGTCTAGTTATCCAACGGTAGTTGGACACCACTCCTAACCACGATCGGTTCTTACACCGCCATGTCAAACGCTACACTAAAGTACTAAAGGGTGAATATATCTCTTTTATTGGAACATAAAAGTCGGCCGGTGGTGTTTCCCTTTTGTTTTTTTTAATGTTCTTCCTCATTTTCCTATTCACTCTTCTACCACCCATCATTCTATGACCAACACCCTTAAGAACGTCAATCCCGTGCGATTTAAGGGATTGCTTAACATTTGTCCCTTCTAACACATCCCCAATAAAACCTTACGTCCTAGTTGCACCACCTCAGGCAATACAGTTCTAGCTAGAAACGGTGCAGCCTTTGCGCCAAGCCGGCCAGCATAGAAAACAAACCACCACCTCGGCATTACCGAGGTGGTGGGTAATACACTCTTTTCACGCAAACCTCCCCCTCTAAAAGCCAGGGAAAACTCGTCGGCCGACGGGGGGATGAATGTTGCCCGCACCATCGTTACACGTGTATTTAAGACAACACAAAGGCGTGGGTGTACGTATACTATATATTTAAAACTTGGGTCTAATATGTAAACCAATGTAACAGTTCTCCCACTACAAAAGTTAATAGCACATGACTCTGATCCGTTACTGTTATACTAATGTAATCAATAACATTAGTATTTAAGGGTTTATATAGTGTCATGGGTAAATATCAATTTCCCGTTTCACCCGTAGTAAAGACACCCAAAATAGGAAGAGTCGATCACCGAATAATGACGGTGACACTATGTTGGTAGTAACGACGCCAAAATCCACTCCTCCCCCTGGGTGGGGAGCCTTCGGGGCAATAATATAGTGGTCCTCAGTAATATCATTGCCATATATATGATACAAATCCCTCTCATTTACACCGAGTACTTCGGCAATACATCGTCCAAATTTCAAGTACAAATGACAATGCAATCCGAGTGAAGAAATGTCTACTTCAGTACACTTTTCCGCCAGTGTTGTCCTAAAAACTGTTCTGTTATTCAATTCATCCCAGGAAAGAATAACCTCATTTTTACGTGCTGGAAAGTGCAAAGGGTAGGTCTCAGAAAATACAGTTTTGTAATTCCTCACTTGTATCCTATTTAAGTTCTTAATGAAGAAGTTCATATCACCCACTTCAATATCCAATTGCGGTACAAAGGTATGAAGCAAACATAAGTCGTTCTGCTTCTTACTTAAAGGTGCCCATAACTTCACTCGGTAATCCAAATGATTCCTAGGTATACCGAGAAGATTGGGTGGGTAAAAACAAATTAATTAACCCTATTTCATGTGCAATATCAGGATTAAGATATATAGGCGGGGTTATGTTGTTCTCGAAATAGGCAACATTATTGCCAGGATAACGATCCCTATTACCGTTATTAGAGGCATATATAACCTCCTCCATGCTTTACGTAACATGTACTACTACTAACCTTTGGATGGGGGACCTATACACTTTATAGGTACTCATTTAGGTCGGATATGAACGAGACAGGTCAATGTTTTATATGCCGGGAATGTATGTCCCGTCAAAATTGGTCAGTAATACGTATAGACAGGCTATCAATAATATTTTTATTCAGGGGTTTATACATATGTGTTTGTACTTCACCCTCTCTCGCCCTACCTTGCTTCATGTTAAAGACACTTAATATATTCACCAATTGTCCGGCAAAACGCGAAAGGGTACTCGCATCACAGAATACCATTACATAATCTACCCCCGCATCTATCCTTGGGTTATAAGGTGAAGTTATATACCTGTCTAAAGTATCTAACATTTCGTGAGTTCCAAATACACGGTATTTCAATAATGGGTCAAAACATAGAATGTAACCCAACAGACTTCCAAACTTAATGTGTATTGTACAGAAAGGATCCCCCTCCATATTACACGAACCGACAGTGGAAGAAACTAAGGTCGCTCGGTAAGTCGCATCCCACTTTATTATATCATCTTCAGGAAAATATTTTGTATAATGATCCGGTAAAACAGTTTGTAATTCATATTTCAACCCTTTATTAAGAACCTGAACCGTATAATGAAGATCCCCAGCCTCTACAGTATATTACTACGGGGAGCATCTGTATATAACAAGAGCCTCTTTTTTTTCTACTCATCATTATCCATCCCCCACACTTCCACGGTACATTCTGGAGCATCCTCTACCAATCCGTAATATATTTTTGGGTATAAACAAGTAACCAACCCCAATTCATAGGTTATATCCGGGTTAAGGGTTATGGACGGGGAAAGTATATTGGTAAAACCCGTAGGTGTATTTTGGGGATATATATCACCGTTTCCTATATTAGTTAAATACACATACACCCCGCCAGACATTATCACCTCAACTGACCGTATATACTGTATATAAAGCAAAATTATATATATATATATATATATATATATACTGTATATACCGGGTATATATAGGCCTATGTATATATATATATATATATATTATATGTAAAGAGGGTACACGAAACAAATACATTGCTTGATCCATGTATTAATAGAAAGGTTCCCTATACTTCAATCTTGGGTGGGCAAAGAATAAACACCTTCACTGTTGCATCACACATCCTGTTGCATGAGACCACACGACAGAGCTTGGAGGGCGGGCACTAACCCATGTTTGCCAGCAAGCATCATCAACTAGGGCAAAATTGCTGGGGAGTTTGCTCCATGTCTAAACCCAGGTTTCTTATGACACTGAGGGCGTTCAGCACACGGGTCTCGCTGGTGTCATTCTTGAGTTCTTTAACGAGGTGCGCATCTCGACTACGCGCCACATACCCTTGTGCAACGGGGTTTCGGTTCAATGGTTTACTGACACCAAACTGGGTAATCCCCGCCGCCAAAATAGGTCCCCTTCCACATGGTGAGGAGTGGGAAATGACCTCACCCGGACTCGGACAGTCAGCTTTGATGCAACGTTGAAGGTTGAACAACTGCTGTCTCCTACTAAACACGTCCTCTGCATAGGGATATGTCCTCAGTAGGGCAGTGACACACCCGTACGGTTGTACACCGATTGGGTTGATAGCAGACAATAGCAGTGTATGCCATTATTGTACACCTCGTCAGTTAGCCTCCCCTCCCGGAAAAGAAAAGGATACGCCGCCGCCGCCATTTCCAGGTCTGTGATAAGGGAGGGTGAATGAATGAATGAATATAGAAAAGATGAGTAAAGGTGAAAGAAGGTAAGTTGTTATTGGTCAAGTAGGAGAGCCAGTGGTAATAGTGAGAGAAATAGGGTGTCGGGGCTTGACCCAACGTGCCTGAGTTGAGTAATTGGGTTGGTGTTGAATTGTTTTAGTTGGAGCAGTTACTTTAATGAGATTCAGTATGGCTTGCCAAGAAGGGGGCTGGGGATGGTGGGAGCAAAATAATTTTGGGTGGTATAAAGTCGAAAGTGCTTGCTATTGGGCTTTTTGTATTTTAGAGGAAGTCTACTGGAGAACTTGGGTTTTTAATAATTTAGAGTGGTAATAATACGAACATGGTATAGAAGGGGGGGGGGGGGTAATTTTGGGTGGCATAGAGTCGAAAAGGGGGTAATGCTGGGGAAAGAGCTGTCAATGGCAGAACTTGTAAGGTGGCTGTACTGTTATTTTATTTATGAAGTTTTCGTTAAATGAGTGTTGTCTTGTAATTTAGTTATAATTTGGCTAAGGATTGGTGTTAATATGCGAATTTGTGGGTGGGTCTGTGAAGTTATATATACTTAATTATTGTAAGTGAATCTAGGATTGGGTGCCTCTCTGTTGTCTGGGTGAAGGAGGTTTGACAAGGGGGGGGGGGGGTAAAATTCTATTGACAATTTGGATGAAGTTATCGTGAAAAGTCTCAAGTTTAATAAGTTGTTTTTCTGCTAAATGATTCCAATATGTATTAAGAGGGGGGATGCGGGCTAGATCGTAAAGATGTTGTGCCGTCTGGAGTCCCGAAAATCCATCTCAGTGCTGTATTTTGGATGTTTTGGTATTTTAGTTGGTTAGTAGGGGCCGAAAGAGTGATGCTGAGAGGGGCGTAGCACAAAAGAGGTCTTATTAGTGCTTTATATAGGTGAAACTTGGTTTTAATTGAGACATTTCGGAATCTAAAGATGGTTTGGAGGGATTTTGATGCGATAGCAGTGGAAGTTTTTGCTTGATGATGGAATCGGAGGAATTTGTCAAATGTGAGGCTGAGTACTTTGTTATTGAGAGAGACATTTATTTGTGTGCGGTTAGGGAAAGGTCTCGGGAGTTTAGGAATAGGGGTCTTGGACGGGGACATCCTTTGGTAAAATAGGTATTGTAGGATTTGTGAGGGTGAGCCGGAATCCGCCATTTTTGTTCCCATTGTGCTACTTTGTCAAGTTCTCTTTGAGCTCTGTTTGTCAATGTGTCTAGTCTGTCTGCTCTTATTAATTGAGTCACGTAGTCTGAGTACAGTCGGTCTCCTTTCCGGCTGGGCCACGTAATGGTAATTTCGCTGGGAGTTTTTCGCTCTGATAGTAAGATCGCTCACTCCCCACACCCTGCATCTGTTGCATATTATGTCTCATAGATGGCGTCGTTAGATTTGCTGGGATGGAGAGGTAGGGGCTACAGGGAGTAAATGGGGGGGAGGGGTTATCGTGTAGGAATGGTTACGTGAATTATTTAACCAGGTTTATGGTTACCGTTATATCTCATGATATTAATTACGATGTAGACAACTTTTTGTTTGTGAAATCTACTTTTAAGAAATATTAGTTTGTTATATTATTGTTTGCAAACCAATTTGTAGGGATTGTTAGATTCACTATTTAGTAAGATAGCTCTTTCTCACTCTTTCACTCACACCATAATATCGATCTATCTATCTATTTATCTATCTATCTATCTATCTATTTATATACCTATCTATCTATATATCTATCTATTTATCTATCAATGTATATCCACATTAAAGATTAGTATTTTCCTTAGCTGATGTGCATTTGTTCTTCTTGGGGTTAATGTTGGTCTCTTAATTTTGGTTGAGGTCCCGAGCTAGCCCGTATTCTCGATTTGCACCATTTGATTTTGGGCTCCTCATACCTCTCTGGCTCTTTGCCCGACTCGCATAAAATACTCATCACTCCAATTATTATACCCTATAGCACCTATGTTTATCCTTACCATTACACTTTCTTCACAATACATCTAACCCAGTACCATGAACAAATTAGCGGTATTGCATTTTCATGAAATTAGGAGGAGCATGGAATATATATGAATTTCTCCTTCTCTCCCTTCTTTACTAAAAACTGAATAGTATGGTTTCCCAAATTACAATAATTATTACTCAGGGAAACAAGAATGCTAATATGGTCTTTCAAGGACACACACACACACACACTTGTGTTTCGATAAACACTAATGTTTCACTGTATGCTCGCGCATATCAGTATACCGGTATGCTATGGCTACAGCCATCTTACTCTCTCTGCGTAGGAATATTGACTTGGCAGGAGTCAGAGGGACCGCACTTTCTACCAATTATTATCTTTCGCCACTAACTCAGCGCGTTACAGGATGTATCCAGTGATATTTTGACAACCAGTCATGTAATGACTTACAGTATACCTATTCGCGTCTGGAAGAGAAAAACATGCGTAGGAACTATTTAAGATATACTGAATTTTTGCAACCACGCTAGGCCTGAAGAGACCATAATTATATCACAACTCTAGTCCTGAAGAGACCATAATTATATCACAACTCTAGGCCTGAAGAGACCATAAATATATCACAACTCTAGGCCTGAAGAGACCATAATTATATCACAACTCTAGGCCTGAAGAGACCATAATTATATCACAACTCTAGGCCTGAAGAGACCATAATTATATCACAACTCTAGGCCTGAAGAGACCATAAATATATCACAACTCTAGGCCTGAAGAGACCATAATTATATCACAACTCTAGGCCTGAAGAGACCATAAATATATCACAACTCTAGGCCTGAAGAGACCATAATTATATCACAACTCTAGGCCTGAAGAGACCATAATTATATCACAACTCTAGGCCTGAAGAGACCATAATTATATCACAACTCTAGGCCTGATAATTATATCACAATTCGGTATAAAGGGGATGGCTGCAACCTCTTCCGCGTGGCAGCTGCATATGTGTGTGTGGTTTAAATGCCGATATAACTAAGTTAATGTGTAATATTACATGATTAAATCTATGCAAGGGTAATTATATATTATGTGCAATAAAACATAAGTTTAATAAGACACTGGCTTCTTATATAATTATTAATATCTATATACGTATTCATAAATCAAGTGCATTGTGAGTCTATCTATCTATATATTGCCGGACGCCTTACTACCCTTAATGGGGGTGGCCATACACAAGATGCCCCCAAGCTGACTTATCCCCTGTAAGAGGGACAACCCATGCCAGTTTACTGAAGGACTTACAGGATTGACCACTCAATTTAGGGTCCGTCCGACTCCGAGGCCTTTTATGTATTTTTTTAGCACTATTTTTCTAGTGGTGTGCGGCTAATCCATCCACTAACCTGCTTCACCCTAAAGTGGCAGTACAGATTTGTATAAGGTTTACTCCCCTAAACAGGTTGCCGACCAAGGCTGACGAGTCCCATCCACCCGGATTTTTATAAGGTTATCTCCCCTAGATGGGTTGCCGACCAAGGCTAACGAGTCCCATCCACCCGCACTGTGAGTGATGGCAGATAATATCTGGAGGACCATTAGTTTGTAAAACTCTGTTGGGTATTGTTAAGGTGTCCACTAAGTGGGCTGCTGGATCACTATACTCTGTTTCAGCGACGCTGAGGTGAGAATGGCTCACCTAGATGTCAATCATTCTAGCTGCTTGGCTCATGCGACCATGTTCAATGTCTCGTCTTTTAGTAATAATTAATTCCTAAAGGTTTAAATAATCACGGTCGGTCGCACAAGTCAATCAGCTGGAACAGTCTATCAATGTTGGGTGCAACATGGGAGTAAGCGCTGTAGTAGAATAAAAGGACCCCTGCCGAAGGATGAGTCAGAAATTAAGAAATTTTAGTGTGTAGTGTGCAAGGGCGAGCTTGTGTTAAATGATGATCCTGTGGTTGTGAATTTTGGAAATGAGTCATTGGAGCTGGTGGACAAATTTGTTACCTAGGAGATACCATCTCTACCGGTCAAGGCTGCCACTGTCGCTAGAATTAGATGTGGCTGGGGGGACGTTCAGAGAACTGCTGCCAATTCTGACCATGAAAAGAATTCTTCTCCCCCTGAAGGGAAAGGTGTATGCCTCATGTGTTAGAAGTGCAATGACGTATGCCTCAGAAACATGGGCCGTTAAAGTACAGGATGTCAACAGAATGGAACGTAATGAGATGAGAACGGTGAGATGGATGTGTGGGGCCAAACTGCAGGATAGAATAACTAATGCTGAGGAGACACTTCGGTATAAAGAGTATTAGCGAGGAGATGCATACAAGTAGACTGGGATGGTATGGGCATGTGGAGAAAATGGATGAACAAAATTGTGTGAAAAGATGCAGGTCTGTGATTGTGGAAGGAGCTGCACCAAGGGGTGGACCGAGGAAGACCTGGGATCGGACTATACGTGCCGATCTCGAATAGAAAACTTGACAAGTGATGCAGCCCTTAACAGCGTTGCGTGGAACGCCACCATTAGGACAAGAGACTGAAACTGCATGTATGTGTGGAGCACTCAGTCTTAACATTGTATGTATGTATGTACGTATGTATGTATGTAGACAGTACCACTGATCATGCTAATGCTACCACAGAAAGTGTAACAGGCAGTCAGACAGTCAATAGCCAATCCTTCATTCCCGTTAAATAGGTAAGGAGGATTAGAAAGGGACAATGATGACCGAGATAATGAATATAATAAACACCTGCCAAAAGCAAGTACTCTGACATTCGGAACAACACTTAGCATCCATTCACCAGACCTCAATATCATTGGCTTCACCTCAGATAATATACACTTCCACAACAAAGTCTCTTCACAACATCGGAGATGATTACCTTTTAGGTTTGTAAATTAAAAGGTTACAAATACCTTCATATGTTCTTCCTAAAGAACTTCCTCCATTCATTCCTGTAACAACATTCAAATGTAAAATGCGTGTTAATAGTTCATGCATCGACCATGAACCTCCCGACCGTGGTTCACCCTTATTGTTTTGGCTACAATCATATATTTTGTTGAGGCTAGTGCTAGATAATTTCATTCAGCACTGGAGCCGCGGCGATCAAGTGGCAAGCACGCTCACGTGTGAATCTGCTTGACCTGGGTTCGTTCCCAGCCAAAGTGGACAACTTCAGGTGTCTGAAGCAACTGCCAGCAGCCCCTTCTCTGTATCCTCCTACTTTCTCTTTTCTTAGTTTCAAAGGCAAAGGCGGATGTTGTGCATACGTGCACAACAAAGTCACTTGCTCTCGTGTTACCGATTTCGACTCCTCTGAATTCTCAACTTTATGGCTCTAACTCTCCTGTCATTGTCATACTAAATATTTCTGTGCTGTTCTGTGCGGGGAAGAGCAAGGTTATTGTCTTCGAAAAGGGTGAAGCCACAGAGTGTGAGGAAAAGGTGAACGGTCAGGCTATGGAGATTGTCAGCTCATTAAGTATCTGGGCAATGTGCTGAGTGAAGATGGGAGTATGGATAAAGAAGTGTGGGAGAGGGTGCAACAGGGGAAGAGGGATTTAGGAACACTGAAAGCAGTAACAAGAAATAGGGTGGTCAGCATGGAAGTGAAGAAGTCCTTGCATGTCAGTGTGGTAATCCCATCATTCACATACGGAAGCGAAGCATGGATTTTGGTGGAGAGACTCAGTCTAAGAGTGAGAGGGGTGGAAATGAGTTACTTGAGAAGTGCGTGCAGAGTTACATGGAGGGATAGACAGATGAATAAGAAAGTAAGAGGGAGGTGTGGTGTGGAGGTAGATATGCTGGAAAGTGTGAAAAGGAACACCTTGAGATGGTTCGGCCATATAGAACATATGGGAAGCGAGAGAATGACTAAGAGGGTGTGCGAGAGCGAGGTGGAGGGACAGATAGGGAGAGGTAAACCGAGAGAAACGTTAAAGGATGGAGTGAAGAAGTATATGAATAAGGCGGTGTGGTTAGGAGGAGGGGCGTCGACTGAATGGGGACGTTTCGTTCGTGGCCACCCCTTCCTTTCTCCCTTCTCTGAAATTTCCATCTTATTATATTTCAACGTTCACCATCGCCAATTGCCCTTCTCTCATTTTACTGCCCAACCAGGTGAACAAGCATACATCTTTTCTATCTTAAATGATCTAGAGCAGTTGCTTCAGCAACCTACGCCTTGGAGATCCGCCCAACATTCTTGACTCGTTTCTAACTTCTAACCCTTCTTCTTGTACTTTTTTTTTTTTGTTTAAAGAGACAATGAACGGAGGAAGGAAAACACAGATAAAACAAAAAGGTCCATGTGCCTAAAGGCATCCTCCATTCATAAAATGTTTGTAACAACTGGATTTAAATTTTTGTAGATTGTAAGTTTGTGGAAAGCAACTCGAGGGAAGTGAATTCCAAAGAGTAGTAGTTCTAGGGATAAATGAATTTTGATAAGCAGAAGTTCTGCATTGTGGAGGAGAAAGTGTAAATTCATGGGCGCTCTCAGCTGCCCTAGTTCTACGGGGAAAGATGTGGAGAGGCGGCACAATTGAAGCAAGTTCCTCGGAACAATTGCTGCAAAAATATCTGTAGAATAATGCAAGGGATGCAACGTTTCTTCGTATGGATAATGTAGGAAGGTCCTGTGTGATTGCAGGGTTATTGATTAATCTAATAGCTTTATTTTGAATTTTGTCCAACTGCCTCAATGCAACCACTCCACAGAGGTGAACAGTAATCCATCTGAGAACGCACATGACTTTTATATATTACGGCCAACTGCTCGTCAGTGAAGAATTCTCGAACTCTGTACAGGAGTCCCAGTTTTTTAGAGGCATTCTTAGCAATGCTTCTAACATAATGTGTCCAACTCAAGTTAGTAAGTTAATGTTACACCGAGAATGTCAATACTAGGGGAAGTGGGAATATTTACATCATTAAAAAAATATATGGGAGTCAGTGAGATTCTGTCGGTTAGAAAATTGAATGTACTTAGTTTTCTGTGCATTAAAGGAAACTAGATTCTTTTGTCCCCATTCATTAATTCTAGAAAGGTCCTGGTTCAGAGAAATTGCAGTGTTTATTTTTGAATTTATAAGATTGGGTTGGGTGAAAGAATTGGTAAATGTGAAGGAACTGTGGAGTATTGAGTCATCTGTGTAGGAATGTATTGGATTATGAGTGGTAGATATGAGATTATTGATATGAATGAGGAACAGAGTTGGGGCCAAAACTGATCCCTGGGGAACACCAGCATTTATTGAGTGAAATTGAGAATAAAGGCCATCTACCATTACACATATTTTTCTGTTATGAAGATAAGAAGAAATTAGTGGAACTAATGATGCAAGGCCGTAGTGTGACATCTTCGACAATAAGGATTGATGCCAGACTCTATAAAATGCCTTTGATATATCCAGTGCTATTGTATGTGTTTCACCATGTTGGTCTGTAGCTTGGTTGATTTGATGCGTAAGAAGGCAAAGAATGTCTGCAGTTCAATGACATCGTCTAAAACCATATTGCCTATCGCTGATTAATTTATTATTCTCAAGATGCTTAATTGTGTGATTATTTAATATAATTTCAAAGACTTTACCAAGAGTGGAAGTTATAGCTATTGGTCTGTAGTTTGATGGATCTGAAGAGGCACCTTTTTTAGGAACTGGATGGATGTCTGCTTCATTCCAGGGTAGTGGGAAGCATGAGGTATGAGTACACAGATGGAATTTTTTTGCCAATACAGGAGCGAGCACCAAGGAGCAATTCTTAAGTACTATTGGAGGAATTCATCTGGACCAGGAGCCTTATCTACTGAGAGATTCTGCAAAATAGTTTTGACATGTCTGGTGTGGATCTTAAGTGAGGGAATTTCAGGCAAATTAAAATTAAGTACAGGGACATCTTGATTTATTTCATCTAAGGTTGAGTTGGTGGAGAAAATATCCGCAAGAAGGTTAGCTTTACCTCGTGGGTCACTTACAAGATTGCCAGTCGGAGATTTTAATGGTGGAATGGAAGAAGCATTAGTGAAGTTGGATTTGAATGAGTTAAGAGTAGACCAAAATATTTTGTTATCATTTGGATTATTTAGAAGTTTATTTGCCTGCTTGTGGAGAAAGTTTGATTTAGTTAGGTTTAACCCTTCTTTAGCGGCTCACCACTTAAGTCGAGTTAAAAAAAGCTGGACTAACTGGCGGCGCTCGACATAGGTCGAGTGGCAATTTCAGCACGTAATGTTGCTGAGAGAGAGAGAGACAAGTGGTGGCAGGAGACTAGCGAGCGTATGACTGCTCCAGACCACCGCGGCGAACCTACTGACACGAATCTCAGCTCCCTCCTCCCTCTCTCACTCGCTACATACTCAATTATATGGGGAAAGTACCGAATTACATGCTTTTTGCACTCGCGTTGCACGGTTATTGCAAGAAAACTATCCATCATACAAGGATCGTTATGGTGTCATTCGAAAGCTCTGTTCATGCCCTTTCAGGGATAGATACTTGTTTTACGTTCTGGGTCTTATTTAGGCATGAAAATGATCACGTAAACAGCCCTATTTTGGCTAAAAACACCCCGCTGGGCGGTACATATAAATAAACCGCATAGGCCGCTCGTAAGGTGTTAATACAGTTTTGGCATGATTTCTGATGTTTCTAAAGTAATTAACCCTGGAGAGGATACGCCGTTGCCTATTTGCACGGGCGTGGTGCGCAAAACAAGTTTTTTTGAATCTGCACATCCCACATGGCCATATTCTCAGTTATCGGCCTGCAGGCAGTCAGTGTGCTGTAGGCCTCAGTCGGGTGTGGAGGTGCTGCTCACCCAGCAACATGAGAACAGGCTCAAACAGGATATATCTGTTGCAAATCTGCAACAGCCTTACATAGGTAGTGACATTTACTTATATCGAAAAATGGACACTAGTGATATTGTGACTCGAGATATTTATCTGGAAGTGATAGGCATCTTAGCCAGATGGTGAGGGAACAAGCTCAGCAGGTTAGTGTGTCTGATGTTGCCATACTGTGGGTCTGATGTTGCCATACTTTGGGTAAGGAATTTTTCATGACATGATTTCAGTTACCTCCATATAATATTTTATTGTAGTATCTATGTTACTCAGATCTCGATTATTGCACTTTGGTATTATAAGAGGAGCATGTAGGAAGCACTATGTTGATTTTGGTTAGATTTCAAGTATATTATTTTGGGTATCAAAACTATTTTTTGAAAATGGGACAAATTTTTTAGAGGGTCGAAATTTTAACCCATTTTGCAACTTCGCACTTCAATCAATGTATGGGGACTACAGGGTCGTCCTTCATACACCAATCAGCCCCACCATTGCCATCCACAACCTCAGAGTCCCAGCACCCTCAGGACGAATTAATTATTTTTTTATTTTTTTAAGTAAGACTAACTTAAAACCTCTACTTATTTTTGTATTAAATTATTTAAAAATACTAATTACCTTTCAATATCTATCATTTATTAACACAATATTAAGGGATCCCTATATTATTTTTAGCAATTTTCATTAAGTCTCTAAGTCTTTTTTTTGGTTTGAGAGATATTTGAGGTCAAAGTCGACGTGCATATTCACAACGACCATACCATGAAAATTAAGTTTTTGAGCGTTACCTCTCCAGGGTTAAAGGCTTCATGTGTTTTTGATCTTGTGTATGCATTGTAGGCTATTGTTTTTTGTTCAGTTACTCTAGCACAATTATGGTCAAACCATTTAGGTGAATTAGATCTTTTACTGTACTTTTGATGAGGAAGTAAATCCTTTCTCACCTTTGGGCTCCTCCGACCATAAACTTATTACTGTCACCTGTCCTATCTCTTCAGTTCGGTCACCTGATCCTCCTAGCCGGCGGCGCTTGTGGCACTTTGGCGCTGCCGACGGGGAGGCTCTCCAGCAGTACTTCTTTGACTTCCCACGGAATTTTTTTTGCTTCCGTGGCAGGAGGCCCTCGAAGAGTGCTGAACACATTACCGAGGTAATCCTATCGGGAAAGGAGGCATACATTCCATTTTCTTCCCAGACTAATGCAAACAAATCTTGGTTTACTCACACTTGTTCTACTGCTGTCCACAATAAGGAGGAAGCATTCAAATCGTACCAAAGCCTTCAAACTCAAGTATCTCACTTTTCCTATGTTTCTGCCCGGAATCAAGCCAAATCTGTTCTTCGTCTTGCCAAACACACTTTCATCAATATAATATATGCACTGAACTATCCAACTCTAGCTTTTCCCAAGCTTTCTGCCATCTAGCCCAAAACCTTTCCTAACAATTGTTCATCCTCGTCTTTCCCTCCCCTTTTCCACTCTGATGGCACAACCATCACTTCTTCCTCTGACAAAACTGAACTCTTCGCTCAAACTTTCGCTAAAAACTCCACCTTTGGTGATTTTGATGCTATTCCTCCCTCTCCACCCCCTTCTTTCCTACTTATGCCTATTATCCTAATCTCTTCGAAAGTTGCACTTTCTACCCTCTCTGGGCTTATTACTAAGAAGGTGTACGGTTCTGATGGTGTTCCTCCTGTTGTACTCAAAAACTGTTCCTCTGTGCTGACTCCCTGCTTAGGCAAACTCTTTTGTCTCTGTCTCTCCTCTATAACGTCTTCCCTTCTTGCTGGAAGCTTGCTCTCATTCAACCTGTCCCAAAGAAGGGTGACCACTCTCAACCTTCCACATATCATCCTATTGCTCTCATCTCTTGCATCTCTAAAGTTTTTAAAACTATTCTTACATCGAAATTTCTTAAGCATTTCTCTTCTCACAATATACTTCAGATCGCCAGTATGGCTTCCTTAAGGGTGCTCTACTGGAGATCTTCTTCATATCTTATTAACTCCTAGTTATCCTCCTTTCGGGACTTCGGTGAGACCTTTTCTATTGTGCTAGACATATCGAAGGCCTTCGATATAAGAGTTATAAGAGTTTCTACCGTATTTCGTCATTATTTTGTAATTCAATTCCATTCTCTCGTATATTATTCGTGTATTTCTATTTAATATTCCCTAATACCAATAAGTCCTTTTCCTTTATCCGTATAATGTATTCTGCTTCATATAAGGTTTATCCATAGAACATGGCGACCACCTAAATTACATAAATGTGATAATAGTGCCAATCAGTCTTTCTTAAACCTATCCTATGATTACCTTACCTCAGAGAACCTAATCTGTTAACAATAGGACTACTCGGCTAAATTATACGAGGTTAAGGGGAGATGGGCCGTTTTTCAGGTCCCCCTTCTTTCTCATGTTTAGCCTCATTAGTTTTCTGATTATAAGACGTTCGGCCCATTAGTTTAGTGATTTTAAGACCTTTTGCCCCATTTCTTCGTCAATATTTATTTAGGTGTCAATTTTTTCCTGGCGAACGATAGCGAACTTGTAATTTGAGGGGAATTGGCCTTCGGCCGGAACATTCTTTTATTGAAAAATGTGCATATTTATCTTGAAGGAGTGTCTTGGGGGAGTGTTTTTTTTAAGCTTGATGGAGGTCTAGGGAAGAAGCTAATAAAATTATAAAAAAATACATAAATGAGCAAATATAAGTGAACCATCCTTTAAGGCAAAGTATATGCTAGGTTGTTGTTGTTCCTCAGGCTATCTGACCGAGCAGCCCCAAGGTCCCAAGCAAGGCCAAGGTCATAATCGAGCGCCCCCACGGAAACCTCCTTGCTTACTACTAAGAAATCCCAAGTGATCGAAGCCGCTTACAGGCGAGGAGCTAATTATGGAGTGGAAACGCCCGGGACACCAAAGCCCCACCCAAGGCCCTGTGCCCCTCAACAATTATGAAAGGAAACTTGAGGGGCAAAGGAGAAATGTGACGCTTTGACTCCCAGTATGCCAACCTCGAGGTTGGCAGTAGTGAGGTCAATCCACGGAAGAGACGCAGTCACATGAGATCTAGGAAATATAAAGTAAAAGGAACAGTCAGAGTACCGGTAAGCTATGGGTATGGCAGAGAACGTTCAAATCACATTCTGATAGACAAGCCCATCACCACAGCATATGCTAGGTTAGATAGGTCGGCTTAGGATATGCTAGGTATGGTATTGGTTTACAGGATATATAAGTAAACTAGAGTGGCACTTGGTAGAGCGCATAATTATACCTTCGCCTACACTGGCTGGTTCTTTACCATTAATATTATAGACCTAAATTTTCTTCTGATTTCTGAATCTGGGTTCTAGGATATGATGATGATCGCATCCTAAATTTAAGTAGGTTCAAAACTTTGTGAGATATCTTGTTTTCAGACAAATAGACAAACAAACGGAGACGAAAATATAAACTTCAGGTCAGGACGATACGAATGGTCAATTATTCTAGAAATGTATGCCTTCTTTCAGCTAAGAGTAAATAGGAACAGTCATGGACCCCAATACAAGAGAGAGAGAGAGAGAGAGTCACTTGGTCGAATTTTACCCTCGTTGTATTTCTGTTTGTAAACAGGAAATCTCATCCGATGTTCACGAAAGTTCATGATCAGATAGGATATTCACCAAGGAAGAAGTGATTCCATTTAGGAGGCGATCAGTAGAACACATACCTCTGCCAGCGTAGGCGGAGATATGCGCTTTACCGAGTGCATTTCTAGTTGTTGTTGTTGTGTTCTCCTGCTATCTGTGGCGACAGGGTGGCTCCACAACAGACTGGGTGGAGGGGGAGGGACAGGGGGGTTAAGAGGATGGGTGAAAGTGGCGAAATTAAATAGCCCCTCTTACCAGTAGACCTCTCTATCTCTCTCTCTCTCTTTCTCTGGAGGTGGTCGACAGTAATGCAATTGATACGTTTAAGAACAGACTGGACGATCACCTGATGAAGATTGGATTAATATGAATTAATCAGTAAGCATGTGTAATATCCCTTTCAAACTAATTTTGTTCTATACTCTATAAAAACGTTCCTTGTGAGCATTTCCTGACCCATAAGGTTACACTTCATCCTATTTTCCGGTATGACTTTTAGCCGGAGGGACGGAGAGTGGGGAGAGAGCCTTCTATTCTACTGTCCTATTCTTCCACTATAAACTGCCCCTGTCTAATAGTATTATGGCCTTACCTCCAAGTTGGTACTGCAAGGCATGTGTGGTCTGAGGTATCTGTGTAACCATGTCTCTGTGCGTGTGTGTGTGTGTGTGTAATGCATAAGTGCGCGGAATTTCGGTGTGAGTATCCTAGGCTCGAGCCCTAGGAGTGCCACATGTACAGTCGGTCACCTTTCCGACTGGGCCACCTAATGGTAATTTCGCTGGGTCTTTCGCTCTGATATTACTAAGATCGCTCACTCCTCCCCACCCTGAATCTGTTGCATATTATGTCCCATAGATGGCGTCGTTAGATTTGCTGGGAAGGAGAGGAATGGGCTACACGGAGAAGGGGGTGGGGGGGGTTATTGTGTAGGGAAGGTTGGAAGCAACCCCTGGCAACCAACAGTTATTGTCGTTATCCAGTACTTGGAACCCCACCACTTTTTGACGGATAGCAACAACAGATGGCGTTAGCATCTAGTACGCCTTAGGGAAAGCTCTAGGGAATTTACACTATAGAGTCTGGTTCCTGACCACTTATTGCCTCCTGGTACACGAAATACACACTTGCATTTTCGGTCCTTTGCAGACAAGGACAATCGGGTTTGCCATTGTTATAATTGACTTTCTATTGCAAAATAATTTATATTGAGGTTGGAGTAGAAATAAGGGTTATGTATTCAATGGTATACAATTATTATGTGGTTTTTATTATGGGATAGTTGCTAATTTTACCCGGAATGCCTGAATATGTTAAAAGCCGAACTAGTGATCAGCTTGCAAAACAACACGAAACAGCTACTGATTTGTGAAAGACAAATAATTGTTTTTTGTGTTCTAAATCAATCAGTAATATTCCATTCTTCCACTGGCATGGTCTGAAAGCTTTGTTGCTGTGACATATGCAATATTGATTGATAATTTCAAGTAAATCAGCTAGTGAATAGTCTATTTTCACTGGCTCCGGATACAAATCAACTCGTTCCCTAGTCGTTTCGCTATCATAACACGATTTATTCTTTAAATAACTTTAATAAGCAAGCCATAACCAACCATATCATAGCCTACGCTATTTTATACTGGGATAGGCCTATGCTTATCCTCTTATTCCGACGGAAATAGTAGGAAATCATGAAAGAAAGGTACGGTGATGTCATTTCCCTGAATACCGATTTTCGTTTATATTCCGCAGGGAAATTGAAGAACCTAATCAATCTAGTTTGGGATAAGGTAGGATAGCTGTCCTCTCTGATGATGTATGGATCAATTTTATTTGTAGTCGTTGCCTTCGTCCAGTGGAAGAATGAATTATATAGTAATCGAAAAACAGGACGAAATAAAGTATATTTAGTAGGCTATGTTGTTTTTATTTGTCCTTGATATGTATATACAGCTAAGGCCATATTGTGAGCGTGCATTATTGCATTTAATAATTATTTTAGTTGGTGACATGAGCTCAAACAATGGTTTTGATCATATAATATGTTCTTTTACAGTTTAATATATATATATATATATACATGTATATATATATATATATAATTCGTTCAGAGAACATTACTTATGTACATAGATGTTGTAACAGGATAGATTAGAGGCTACATAATGTAGGTCTTGACATTACGTCAAATTTGTGATTACTATAGGCTATAGTACATACAGTACTGTGGAGTGCACTAATGAAAGAGAAGTGCGATCCCGTAGAGTTTTTTCACTATTAGTTGTGTATAGCAACAACAGACGGCGTTATTTTGTGGTGGCATCTGTCAACCTTTAGTAGCACGATTTTATTAGTACATTAGATAGCAGGTTTCCCATATCCTAGTATATAATCTCTGGTTGGAAGTGTGTAGGGTGGGGGAGAGGGGGTTACGTGAATTGTTTCACCAGTTTATGGTTACCGTTTTATCTCTTGATATTAATTAAGATGTAAATAGTTTTTGCTAGTGAAATCTGCCTTTAACACCTAACGAGCGGCCTAGGCGGTAAATAATATGTAGCCACCAGCGGGGTGTTTTTACCCAAAATAGGGCTGTTTACGTGATCATTTTCATGCCTAAATAAGACCCAGAGCGTAAAACAAGTATCTATTGTGACGCTCACCGCGTCCCCCAGAACCGCATGGCTTACTCGCTAGGACTCGCCAGGGCAGAGAATATAGCTACAGTCTACCTATCATTTCCTTTCCTTCTCGAGAAAGCTTGTGTTGCAGACAGTTCAGAACTGTTCTTTATTTTCGTCTGTCACAATCCTTTCTATTTTATTTAGTCAATTGAAAGTATTGTGTTAAGTAGTTGAATGATGGGAAGGCGAGCGGGAGAGAGAGAGAGAGAGAGACCAGGTGGTGTGACTTGGTGGTGAGTGTGGCGCATGGCTGGCCACCTTACATAGGCCTCGTGGGATTCGTTGCCTCCTGCCTAACACTGCCTACTAGGCGGCTGCTTACTGGGCAACTGTCGCGCGCCCTCGTGCCATTCCTGCGAACTGGGACTCCAGCCAGGAGCTCCCTGGGAATATCCTTGTCAGATCCTTCCCAGACAGCATACTCTAAGCATCTCCCATGAACTGTTCCACACTCTTGTCTTAGAATCTTTCTCTCCTACTGCCTCTATTATTTCCACTACTTCCTCACCTTTTATTAATATCAATCCCCCTCTGGTTCTCTGCATCCACACCTTGAATTGGTGGCCAGACTGTATTATATGCTGGATCTCACATTTCTTATGTACTAGGCTAAGGTTGAAGATAGTCATTGTCTTTTTGGGAGATTGTATTGCTCGGACTGTCTCCATTAATCACTAATGTTTCTACAGGGTTAAATAATGCTAGACTAGGGATCAGGTACCTTGCTGTTGGTGTTTTCACTGTGTGTAGGCTACTTTTGAGCTACACGACACTACGGATTCTGGGGGTTACCTGGGTGGATCTTTTGTCTGTGTACCTTGGAGTTTAGACTGTGTAGTGCGTGAGGGCTGCTTGTCTAATCCACCCAACACTGTTCTAACTCTATTTGCTTTTACTTTTGAGGGTCGCCAGGAGGATACTCGATACTTGTGATCGAGAATCCTCAAGAGAGCACCCCTTCATATTAACGTAATCAGGACGCACAGACCCAAGGTCCACACTAGGCTAGGAGCTGCCTTGCTCCACCAGAATTCTGTACCTTTGCGCATCCCAGCTAGACTATGTTAACCCGGGTGGACATTAGCTGGATTAAATCATATACTCTTTTATGCATACCCATTATTTTTACACAAGCATTTTGAGGTCTAGGTTGCTGTAGAGAGACAACCAGCATAGAACGGTTTTGTTAATAGGAGTACTACTTTTTCGTGGTGAGCATTATTACAGTTGCACCGCTTATAATATTCTTGTGTCCAATAACATTATATGTCCAGCCTTTTTGTTTGTTTAGCCTACACGTGCATTGTCCTGCCTCCTGCTATTTTGTGGTTCCATTTCCGATACGTTCTTCTTAGTAGCATCCGACATTATTCAGAAGATTCCTTGTTCGGTGCTTGAGGACTTTACAACACTTTCTTTCATAAAGGAGTGACAGATATTATTGATTAAAGTAACGTTAAGTAAACCTTCTTCTTGTTTGCATTAGATCACTCTTGTGATTTAATTAAGTTAACTATCTTTTCCTTGTGTACCATAACTAAGCAACCATATGTTATAGGTAATAGGCTGTTTCAGAGAACATCAGCCTATGGTAGAAGCACATAGATACTGAGAGTTAAGATACCCCGCTATCGCAGATATAACTCTGGAGGGTATATGTGTTCTTTGTTCGACGGCATTATATATCAGGGCTTGGATCTAGCGTTTCCGTTGTTGCATTTATGCCAGTCTAGTCCAATGTATAAGAGCCACTGATTTATACGAGACCAGATCGTAACAAATGGCGACCTAGCTCAGGATTTGGTGAACTGACATATAATTGCAGGTTATTGTGCAGATTTTTCTCACAGTTTAGGCAGTGAACATTTGTTGATTTTGTGGAATATTTTTTGAGGACATGCAAGAATTATTTTTTTAGCAAAGTAATATAGCATTTAAGCGGTCTCCGAGAATTTTTTATTGTGAATATTGTGGTATAAGAGTTTGGGTACTTCTTTTTTGTGTATCAAAGTGAAAAATCTTCAGTGAGCATCATGTCTTATAGCGGATGAGTGCAGGATGAAGACACAGTATGTGATGTAGAAGCTGAGGAGCAGCAGCATGGGCAGGTTGTTAACTTGGTGAACAGTGAGGAGGATGCAAGGAATTTTTTACAATGGCCTGTTACTTCCGACCGGTTGGTGGGTATGAATCGGTACGGTCTCCAGTGCTTAGCCGCAGCTATCGGTCATGTATGTACTAGTGGCATGACCAAGGATGACCTGATGACGTGTGTGCTGGGGGGGGTGACTGGCGTGCGAGGTAGGGTGAGTGCTCAGAGCCCTTTGGCCGAGCCTCCCCTTCACTCGACTCCCAATCCTCCTATTGGAGTACCGACCCTGAGCACGCTTCCGCAGGTGGGTAGTGACTGGCAGGGTAGTTTGCCCCTGGGGGGATCACCGGGTATTTCTAACATCATTGCATCTCCTCCTCCTCCTCAAGGTTTGACCCCGGAGATGCTCTTTCAGCTCGAGATGGCAAAACAGCAGATAGAGCTAGCTAAGATAGAAGAGAGAAAAGAGCTGGCTAGGATGCAGCAACAGACGAGGGAAGCTGAGCTTAGGACTGAACTAGAATCTACAAGATACCGTGCCGACATGGATTTAGAGAAGTCTCGTGTTGAGATGACGGGACAGCGACTCGGTACTTGAAACCGTGCGCATGATCAGTCTCTGTCGCACCTTCTTAAACTGGTCCCTGTATTTGACGAGTCTGGTGTCACAGAGTTTTTCAATAGATTTGAGAAGAAGTGCCGGGAGCATCAGTGGCCTGAAGTTAAGTGGGCGGCCCTTGTGTCCTCTAGACTCGTAGGTAAGGGGCTCAAGGCTTCGGTTGTCACTAATTCGGGGGTGCGGCTCTGCACAGAAAACGATGTAGGCGTTAAGGAGCGTTACCCTCCCCCTCCCCGGAATATGGACACACATAAATTTAAAAGCAATAACACCAAGACTGATCACAAACCTAGCACCGCCCCATTTAAGAAGGGTCAGGGGACTTTTACACCTCAGTATAAGTCCAAGGGGAAATTTGAGTGTTATCACTGTCACAAAGAGGGGCACATGGCAAAAGCTTGTCCGAGCAGACCTCCCTCGGCGGCTGTGTCATTGGCTCGCAGCATTGGGGTGTTCCAGAAGTCTTCTGTGTTTGCTGGAGGCATAAGATCAGAGGATGGAGCACCGCCAGTGAAGAAGGATCCGGAAGGCTCGAACCCTGTCCGCGATGCCTTTTGCGACCATAGAGGGCATGGCTGCGTGAAGTGGGGGGGCAAGAAGCACGGGGTACAGCTTTTGCGTGACACAGGTGCCTCTCAGACACTCTTGAAGAATTTCACTGGTAGACCCATAAACGCGGCACGGGTAGTTGTGATGCAGGGAGCTAATGCAACTAGGTCATACCCGCTTGTTAGAATGGAGCTTGAAGTTGACGGTGTGACTCGCGAACTGGATGTGGGAATCGTGGAGAAATTGCCTGTTGGGGGCGTCGACCTCCTTCTCGGCAATGACTTTGCGGTGCCTGCTTCTAAGGTTTCACCCTTAGTCGTTGCCGAGGAGCCGGCCGACGTGAGTAAGGAGGAACAGGAGTGGGTTGAGAAGTGTCAGGTGCAACCAATGGCGTGTGTTGTAACCAGATCTCTCGCATCCAGGGAGTCACAACCTAACCAACAGTCTTCAAATAAGCGGAGGAACGGTCACGAGAAGGTGCTGAAAGCTGATACGGTGGAGAGTCTAGTACCAGCAGCGCTTCTTGGGGACTCAGTAGTAGCACCGTCATTAGAGTCTGGAGAAGCACCACCACCTGTCACTGAGAGTGTAGAGGCAGGGCTTAAAGAGACTCAGAGGCAGCAACGGCATACACGGAGAGAGCAACGGGATGCAAAGTTCGATGTTGGGGGAGGGCATGAGTTGTTTCGCAAACACTTAGACAGGCTAGCTCCCTCAGATATTCGCAAATTGCAGCTAGAAGACCCGGAGGTTCTAAAGTGTAGTAACGGTGCTGTCTAACTCGAAGAGGATAGGGATGCAAAGTCTGGAGATTTTTTTGTCATTGATGGCATCTTGTATCGGCGATTCCAAGACCCGCAGAGAAGTTGGGAGGGTGGGTCAGGAGTGGTAGACCTGCTGGTCATACCGAGGGTATGCAGGGATAGCGTACTAAGGTTGGCTCATGATGTACCGCTGGCGGGACACTTGGGTGTCCGTAAGACGGTGGCGGCTTTGGGGAAACTGTTTTGGTGGCCTGGTTTGAGAGCACAAGTGGTGTCATGGGTGGCAATGTGCAGTGTGTGCCAAAAGGTCGGGAAACCTAACCAGTGCATCCCAAAGGCTCCGTTACACCCAATTCCCGTCAGTGGGCCTCCCTTTAGTAAAGTAGTAGTCGACATGGTTGGCCCCCTCCCCCCCACAAGTGCCGGAAATAAATATCTCTTGACAATCATAGACGTAGCAACTCGGTACCCAGACGCATACCCAATGAGAAATGGTTTGGCGAAGACGGTGGTCCGTAACTTGCTATTATACTTCTCCCGGTACGGATACCCGCAGGAGTTACAATCAGACCAAGGATCGAATTTCACCTCCAACTTGTTCGTTCAGACAATGAAGCAGCACGGGATAGTCACTGTAGTGTCATCTGCTTATCACCCAGAGAGTCAGGGGGTGTTAGAGAGGTGGCATTCCACTCTAAAAAGCATGCTTCGCTGCTATTGTCTTGAGAACGGCAAGGACTGGGATCTTGGCCTGCCGTATGTGTTATTCGCTGCACGAGAGGTACCTGGGGAGAGTTTGGGGTTTAGCCCTAATGAGCTTGTGTTTGGACACCGCATCAGAGGGCCTCTCCACATGGTAAAGGAGATATGGGAAGGCACCACTAAACCATGTTCTATGCTTAAGTATGTCCTTGAGAGTAGAGAACGAATGTTGCGTAGTCTGGAGTTGGCTGGCCGCAATCTGGTAGGCTCTCAGGCCCTCATGAAGGACAGGTACGACCACAAGGTGAAACTCAGGGAGTTTCACGTGGGTCAGGAGGTGTTGATACTACTCCCTCTTGTAGGTCACCCCTTATCCGCAAAGTACCCTGGTCCTTATAGGGTAGCAGAGAAGCTCTCGGACTTAGATTACCTGGTGGCCACTCCAGACAGGCGTAAGAGGAATCAGTTATGTCATGTCAACCTGATGAAGGAGTATGTGAGGCGCCCACCTGAGCCTCTCACTGTCCCCGTGATGACTTTCAGCAGTCAAGGTGGAGAAGGAGAACGGGACAGTCATGCGCAGGTGGATGACAACTGGGATTATCATGTTTCTGCAGACCAGTGGGCGGGAAACACGAGACAGGCGGCTCATAAGGCTTTGCAACACCTACCTGAGCAACAGCGTCTGGCTGTCGAGCGCCTATTCTGTTTATACCCTACTGTATTTGCGGAACACCCAGGCCTCACTACTCATGAGGTGCACGACGTTGACGTCGGAGACCACCCACCCTTCAAATCAGTGCCCTATAGGGTGCCCCCTATTAAACTTCCGGCCCTCCGGGCGGAGTTGGAGTATATGTTGCAACAGGGACTGATCGAGAAGGGGGCGGTAAAGTGGACATCTCCCGTAACGCTGCAACCGAAGCCGGATGGCAAGGTGCGCTTCTGTGTTGATTACCGCAGGCTAAACGGCTTGACTCCCACCAACCCATATCCTCTTCCCCGGGTCGATGACTGTGTAGACAAGATTGGCAGGGCCAAGTTCTTGACCAAGGTGGACCTGGTAAAAAATTACTGGCAGGTGCCTTTGTCTGAACGGGCGAAATAGGTGTGTGGTTTTGTGGTGGATGGTGCTACATATCGTTGTAATGTCATGCCGTATGGTCTAAAGAACGCACCAGCGACCTTCCAAAGCTTGATGAACGAGTTGGTGGCTGACATTCCGAACTGTACCGTGTACCTGGACGACGTCATTATCTACGATGACGATTTCAAGAGCCACTGTGAACATTTAGAATCCCTATTTAAGAAATTAAGCGAGGCAAACTTGGTGGTCAACCTGGGAAAGTGTGATTTTGTGCGGGCTACCGTGCAGTATCTGGGGTTCATGGTGGGTTTGGGCCAGGTGTGCCCCCCACAGAACAAGATATTGGCTATTAACCACTTCCCCAGGCCGTCCACCAAGAAGCAGATCATGAGGTTTTTGGGCATGATTGGTTACTACCGCCGCTTTATAAAGGGCTATTATACTGTGCTGGCTCCTCTGACGGACCTATTGGCCAAAGATAGAAAGTTTAAGTGGGCGCCTGAGTGTGAGAGGGCTTTTTTGCTAGTAAAACACCTGTTGTGTACTAACCCAATCCTCAGGGCCCCGGACTTTAGCCGACCATTCCAGCTGGCAACTGATGCCAGTGGTGAGGGGGCTGGTGCCGTTCTGATGCAATCAGACGAAGATGGGCTGGAGCACCCAGTCAGTTTCTTCTCAAAATAGTTCAACTCGGCGCAGAAGAACTATTCAGTAGTTGAGAAGGAACTGCTGGCGATTGTGCTAGCGCTCAGGCACTTTGAGGTGTATGTTCCAGCCTATGGACCAGTTGTGGTGATCTACACCGACCATCACCCCCTCAAGTTCCTGAATCAATTCCATAACCGGAATATGAGGCTGACCAGGTGGTCATTAATGTTGCAGGAATACAACCTAGACATACGCCATATTGCCGGTTCTGAGAAAGTGATTGCAGATTGCATATCGAGGGTGGAAGACCCGGGGTAGATCATCACAAGGGTAGCCTCCTACTTTGGTTTGATTAGTATGTTTACATCTGGTGCTTGTTGGCTCGCGTGTGTAGCCCAGCGTATTGGGTCGTAAAGTAGGAGTTGCTGTGTTGGTATAGAAGAAAAAAACTAGGATTGCCCCTGTAGTGCAGCCGCCATAAACATATTAAAAATATAAAAATCCTATAAAAACTCTTTCTTTGATAGTTAAATTTGTGTTAAGTATGTTATAGCAGAAATTCTGAGTTGTACTCCTCTCAGAAGGCTGGGCTAGTGAAGCTCGCTCTTATGAGCATAACTATGTAATTTAATCTATTGTGTTGGGAAGGGTTGTTAATTTTTATAATGTGTTATTTTTATGAGAACTGTGCTTTACATTTCATTGTTGCTGGGTGGCAAGGAGTGGCGAATTTTGTATGGGTTCTGCGTGTCAGATTTAGAGCTCATAGTTGGAGCCTCTTAAAAATCTTGGGTGGGGTGTGACGCTCACCGCTTCCCCCAGAACCGCATGGCTTACTCGCTAGGACTCGCCAGGGCAGAGAATATAGCTACAGTCTACCTATCATTGTGTACTTTCCTTCTCGAGAAAGCTTGTGTTGCAGACAGTTCAGAACTGTTCTTTATTTTCGTCTGTCACAATCCTTTCTATTTTATTTAGTCAATTAAAAGTATTGTGTTAAGTAGTTGAATGATGGGAAGGCGAGCGGGAGAGAGAGAGAGAGAGAGAGACCAGGTGGTGTGACTTGGTGGTGAGTGTGGCGCATGGCTGGCCCCCTTACATAGGCCTCGCGGGATTTCGTTGCCTCCTGCCTAACACTGCCTACTAGGCGGCTGCTTACTGGGCGACTGTCGCGCGCCCTCATGCCATTCCTGCGAACTGGGACTCCAGCCAGGAGCTCCCTGGGAATATCCTTGTCAGATCCTTCCCAGACAGCATACTCTAAGCATCTCCCATGAACTGTTCCACACTCTTGTCTTAGAATCTTTCTCTCCTACTGCCTCTATTATTTCCACTACTTCCTCACCTTTTATTAATATCAATCCCCCTCTGGTTCTCTGCATCCACACCTTGAATTGGTGGCCAGACTGTATTATATGCTGGATCTCACATTTCTTATGTACTAGGCTAAAGTTGAAGATAGTCATTGTCTTTTTGGGAGATTGTATTGCTCGGACTGTCTCCATCAATCACTAATGTTTCTACAGGGTTAAATAATGCTAGACTAGGGATCAGGTACCTTGCTGTTGGTGTTTTCACTGTGTGTAGGCTACTTTTGAGCTACACGACACTACGGATTCTGTGGGTTACCTGGGTGGACCTTTTGTCTGTGTACCTTGGAGTTTAGACTGTGTAGTGCGTGAGGGCTGCTTGCCTAATCCACCCAACACTGTTCTAACTCTATTTGCTTTTACTTTTGAGGGTCGCCAGGAGGATACTCGATACTTGTGATCGAGAATCCTCAAGAGAGCACCCCTTCATATTAACGTAATCAGGCCGCACAGACCCAAGGTCCACACTAGGCTAGGAGCTGCCTTGCTCCACCAGAATTCTGTACCTTTGCGCATCCCAGCTAGACTTTGTTAACCCGGGTAGACATTAGCTGGATTAGATCATATACTCTTTTATGCATACCCATTATTTTTACACAAGCATTTTGAGGTCTAGGTTGCTGTAGAGAGACACAACCAGCATAGACCGGTTTTGTTAATAGGAGTACTACTTTTTCGTGGCGAGCATTATTACAATTGCACCGCTTATAATATTCTTGTGTCCAATAACATTATATGTCCAGCCTTTTTGTGTATTTAGCCTACACGTGCATTGTCCTGCCTCCTGCTATTTAGTGATTCCATTTCCGATACGTTCTTCTTAGTAGCATCCGACATTATTCAGAAGATTCCTTGTTCGGTGCTTGAGGACTTTACAACACTTTCTTTCATAAAGGAGTGACAGATATTATTGATTAAAGTAACGTTAAGTAAACCTTCTTCTTGTTTGCATTAGATCACTCTTGTGATTTAATTAAGTTAACTATCTTTTCCTTGTGTACCATAAATAAGCAACCATAATTGTTATAGGTAATAGGCTGTTTCAGAGAACATCAGCCTATGGTAGAAGCACATAGATACTGAGAGTTAAGATACCCCGCTATCGCAGATATAACTCTGGAGGGTATATGTGTTCTTTGTTCGACGGGATTATATATCAGGGGTTGGATCTAGCGTTTCCGTTGTTGCATTTATGCCAGTCTAGTCTAATGTATAAGAGCCACTGATTTATACAAGACCCGATCGTAACACTATCCCTGAAAGGGCATAAACAGAGCTTTCCAATGACACCACAACGATCCTTGTATGACCGCTAGTTTTCTTGCAACAACCGCGCAACACGAGTGCAAATACCATGTAATTCGGTACTTTCCCCATACAATTCACTATGTAGTGAGTGTGAGAGGGTGGAGGAGGGTGGGATTCATGTCAGTTGGTCCACCGCGGAGGTCTGGAGCAGTCATATGCTCGCTACTCTCCTGCCACCACTTGTCTCTCTCTCTCAGCAACATTACGTGCTGAAAATGCCACACGACTTATGTTGTGAGCCGCCACATAGTCCAAATTTCCTTCACTCGACATATGATGCGCGCCGCTAATAAAGGGTTAAGAAATATTTGTTAATGTGTAATTAATGTTTGCAAACCAATTTGTAGGGATTGCTAGATTCACTATCTATTTAGTATGACAGCTCTTTCTCACTCATTCACTCACACTATCTATTTCTCTATCTATCTATCTATCTATCTATCTATATCTATCCACATTATAGATTAGTCTTTTCCTTAGCTGATGTTCATTTGCTCTTCTTTGGGTTAATGTTGGTCTCTTAATTTTGGTTGAGGTCCCGGGCTGGCCCGTATTGTCGATTTGCGGCATTTGTTTTGGGGCTCCTCATACCTCTCTGTCTCATGCATTTATTTCAAATACAGCATTATGTGTAGCATTGTGTTGTTATTTAAAATATAATAATGTTTCTATGTATTGCATATCCATATCCATCTAGTCGTCATTAGTGAAATGCCCATACCAAAATAACAGCTTTCATAACTGGTCGCTTACACCAAAGAATCCTACACTGTTAGAGAACAATGATGAGGTCATTCATCAATAAAAGCAGTGTAATATATATTGATGTAATTATGATATTCTCCAGATGTGTATTTTGTGTTTGAGAAGGGGGTTTGGAAAAGAAAACATATATATATTACTAAAATACAGTAAACAAATATCAGACTTTAGAACTGGTATCCCACTTAAATAGAAACAAATACATGATTTGCTCGGAAATAAGTGCTACAAACCTCAAAGTCGTTATAACTTATAAGAAAAATAGGTCCTAGTAAAATGTCATTGGCAAACGCTATATACTTTCAAAGTAGCCCCAGAGAAGTTTTAGTGGTTTGCATTTCCCAATGTTGATATGTATAATAAAGGTGTTTGTTATTAGCATATACATTTGGATATCAATGCAAATATAATTAAGCCGTTCAGAGAGAGAGTGTGAGAAGGAAAGGTAGAGACGAACTAAATGGACAAATACATCGAACAGACTTATACACGAAAGATTGACTCTAATATCTGTGGATAGAGTATTTATTAATACAAATAATAAGTACTCTGTTTACTCTATACATTCATCTAAACATATGAAAAAAATTACCCGCAGAGCCACTTCACCTATGTAATGCAAATTTCCATTACAACCAACCCAATTCCTCCATATGACAATCAAAGGTTTGATGTTCTCCACTTCCCTTTACCTAATAAATTGTTTCTCTGTGTATGAAAGAGACAAGATGCAAAACTACTTATAAACAATTTGACCTCCTATTGTCCCCCTTCCCCCGGTCAGAACAGAATAATTAGTACAAAACCATATTCAAAGTGCACTGGTATGTAACTGCAGGACACGCAAAACTTGAAACAAAGTCATAGGGTGAGGGATAGACACATTTACGGAGTAAATTCCATACTTTTCTTGTTGAGCTGAAAAAATACAGGGACATTTAAGTTAACTGTTGGCCTTGAATGGTGGGCAGAAAAGTGGTGGGAATGAGTTACAAAACGGGTGGCCCTCTGTCTCTGCAGGCATACGCTGGGACAGCTGTGAAGAACACTGATTATAATAATGGCATAACAGTAACATACATGCAATTTTCACAATGTGGAGAGATTGTAGACAATATGGTGGAGAAGAGTAGAGATTACATGCCTTTGACTGCACCCTTTCAGAGGCATTTTTCATATGCGAACAATACCTGATACGCTTACAACAGTGTCCCTGTACGGAGAAAGAGGCTGTACGGGGATAAGGGGGTAACAGACGATTGAGCAAACCTAACCTCTGGGAAACTTTTTAATCAAGAATGCTAATATGATCTTTCAAAGACACACACACACACACACACACACACACTTGTGTTTCGATAAACACTAATGTTTCACTGCATGCACACGCATATCAGTATATATTATGGCTCTAACCATCTCTCTCTCCGTGTAAGAATAGTGGTTTGGCAGGAGAGTCACAGGGACCGCACTTTCTACCAATTATTATCTTTCGCAATTAACTCAGCGCGTTACAGGTTGCCAGGGTAGCTCATGAAAAAGATATATCCACTGATATTTTAACAACCAATCATGTTATGACTTATACCTATTGGCTTCTGGAAGAGAAACACATGCGTAGGAACTATTTAAGATATACTGAAATTTAGCAACCTGAAGGGACCATAATTATATCACAATTCGGTATAAAGAGGATGGCTGAAACCTCATCCACGTGGCAGCTGTATGTGTGTGTGTGTGTGTGTGTGTGTGTGTGTGTGTGTGTGTGTGTGTGTGTGTGTGTGTGTGTGTGTGTGTTGGGTTTAAATGCCGATATAACTATGTTAACGTTAAATATTACATGATTACATGAAAAAAAAAAAAAAAAATGCAAGGGTAATTATATATTATGTGCAGTAAAATGTATAAGTTAGATAAGAGACTGTCACCCTATATACAGTAATTATTAATAACTATATGCGTAATCATAAACCGAGTGTACTCTAAGTGATGGCAGATAATATCTGTAGGACGGTGACTCCGATGACCATTAGTTTGTAAAACCTTGTTGGGTATTGTTAAAGTGTCCATTATGTGGGCTGCTGGATCACTATACTCTGTTTCAGCCACGCTGAGGTGAGAACGGCTCACCTAGATGTCAATAAGTCTAGCTGATTGGCTCATGCGACCGTGTTCAATGTCTCGTATTTTAGTAATTTTTAATTCTTAAAGTTTTAAATAATCATGGTCGCACAAGTCAATCAGCTGGAACTATTGACATCTACGTGGTCGCTGAAAGAGTATAGTTATTAGTATATAACAGACAGCACCTGGTCATGCTAATGCTACCACAGAAAGTGTAACAGGCAGTCAGACAGTTAGTAACCAACCCTTCATTCCCGTTAAATAGATAGGGAGGATTAGCAAGGGACATTAGAAAGGGAACAATGATGACCGGGAGAAAATTAATACAATAAACACCTTCCAAAGCAAGTATTTTAACATTCGGAACAACATTCACCAGGCCTCAATATCATTGACTTCACCTAAGATGATATACACTTCCACAACTAGGTCCTAAATGACCTAGAGCAGTTGGTTCAGCAACCTACCCATATCCCGGATCGCCTCGGAGATCGGCCCAACATTCTTGACTTGTTTCTAACTTCTAACCCTTCTTCTTATACTGTCGATCTTTTCTCTCCTTTGAGCTCCTCCGACCATAAACTTATCTCTGTCATCTGTCCTATCTCTCCAGTACGGCCACCTGATCCTCTTAGCAGGCGACGCTTGTGGCACCTTGGCGACTGGGAGGCTCTCCAGCAGTACTTCTTTGATTTCCCATGGAATGAATTTTGCTTCTGTGGCCGAGGACCCGAGGAGAGTGCTGAACGCATTACCGAGGTAATCCTATCGGGCATGGAGGCATACATTCCATTTTCTTTCTCTCTGACTAGTGCAAAAATTCTTGGTTTACTCATGTTTTTCTACTGCTGTCCGCAATAAGGAGGAAGTATTTAAACGGTACCGACGCCTTAAAACTCAAGAATCTCATTCTTCCTATGTTTCTGCCCGGAATCAAGCCAAATCTGTTCTTCGACTTGCCAAACACTCTTTCATCAATAATAAATGCACTGAACTATCCAAGTCTAGCTCTTCCCAAGCTTTCTAGCATCTAGCCTAAAACCTCTCCAACAATTTTTCTTCCTCGTCTTTCCCTCCCCTTTTCCACTCTGATGGCACAACCATCACTTCTTCCTCTGACAAAGCTGAACTATTCGCTCAAACTTTCGCTAAAAACTCCACCTTGGATGATTCTGGTGCTATTCCTCCCTCTCCACCCCCCTCTCCTACTTATGCCTAATATCCTAATCTCTTCTAAAGATGTACTTTCTACGCTCTCTGGACTTAGTACATAGAAGGCATATGGTCCGAATGGTGTTCCTCCTGTTGTACTAAAAAACTGTTCTTCTGTGCTGACTCCCTGCCTAGGCAAACTCTTTTGTCTCTGTCTCTTCTCTAACGTCTTCCCTTCTTGCTGGAAGTTCGCTCTCATTCAACCTGTCCCAAAGAAGGGTGACCATTCTCAACCCTCCAACTATTGTCCAATTGCTCTCATCTCTTGTATCTCTAAAGTTTTTTAAACTCTTCTTACTTCCAAATTTCTTAAGCATTTATCTTCTCATAATCTACTCTCAGATCGCCAGTATGGCTTCCTTAACCCTTAACCATCGGCGCGCAACATATGTCGAGTTAAAGAAAACGTGCCCATATGCGGGTCTCGACAGATGTCGAGTGCAATTTTGAGCACGTAATGTGCTGTGAGAGAGAGCTGAGCAGTGCGAGGAGCATAGATTCCCTCCTGACCGCTCGCCACCACCGCCGTGGGTCAACTGAAATTGATTACACCCTCCTCCACCCTCTCTCACTCGCTACACAGGGAATTATGTAAGGAAATTACCTTATTTTTAGGGTTTTTGCACTCGTGTTGCACGATCGTTGCAAGAGAACCAGTGGTTGTAGAAGGATGGTTCGGGTGTCATTGGAAAGCTCTGTTTACGCCCTTTCAGGGATAGATACTTGTATTACGCTCTGGGTTTTGTTTATGCATGAAAAAGAGCACGGAAACAACCCCATTTAGGGTAAAATCACCCGCATGGGGGGTAATAGAAGTTACCGACCCACCCGCTCTTAAGGCGTTTAGGGTCGCTCTACTGGAGATCTTCTTTCATATCTTACTAACTCCTGGTCATCCTCCTTTCGGGACTTCGGTGAGACCTTTTCTATTGCGCTAGACATATAGAAAGCCTTCAATATATGAGTTATAGAGTTATAAGAGTTTCTACCGTATTTCGTCATTATTATGTAATTCACTTCCCTTTTCTCGAATTATTATTCGTGTATTTCTATGTAATATTCCCTAATATCAATATGTCCTTTTCCTTTATCAGTATAACGTTTATCCTTTAGACCCTAAATTACATAAATGTGTTAATAGTTCTACTCAGTCTTTCTTAACTCCTTCCGTACCGGCGACGTCTTTTTATTTTCTTCTAGCTACTATTAGACGATATTTTTCAGCTTAAAAAGGGCCTCTAGCAATTAAGCGGCTTTGAACTATCTCAAATGACCCTTTATTCTACCACAGATCCTTCTTAAGCTGCACACAATCATCTGAATATAGCTAGACTAAAATGAAAAAGACGTCGCGGTACAGAAGGGGTTAAACCTATCCTACGATTACCTTATCTCAGAGAACCTAATCTGTTTACAATTGGAGTACTCGGCTAAATTATACGAGGTTAAGGGGAGATGGGGCTTTTTTCTGTTCCCCCTTCTTTCTCAAGTTTAGCCCCATTAGTTTTCTGTTCGTGTCATTTAGGTGTCGATTTTTTCCTGGCAAGAGATAGCAAGCTTGTAATTTAAGAGGAACCGGCCTTCAGTCGGAACATATTTCTATCGAAAAATGTACAAATTTATGTTGAAGGAGGGTCTTGGGGGGAGTGTTTTCTTAAGCTTATGGAGGTCTAGGGAGGAAACTAATATTATAAAATTATACATAAATGAACAAATAAAAGTGAATCAAAGTATATGCTAGCTTGTTGTTGTTGTTGTTGTTCCCCATGCTGCCTGGCCGAACAGCCCCAAGGCCCCGAGCACGGCCAAGGCCATAACCGAGCGCCCCCACAGAACCCTCCCTGCCGACCACAATAAAGCCTGGGTGACCGAAGCCACTCCATGGTGGGGACCTGAGGAGGGTGCGGAAACGCCCGGGAAACCAAAGCCCCACCCAGGGCCCTGTGCCCCTCAGCAATGATGAAGAGAAAGTTGAGGGGCAAGGGAAAAATGTGACGCTTTGGCTTCCAATCTTGGTAGATTGGGAGGTCAATCCACGGAAGAGACGCCGTCACTCGAGATCTAGAAAATATATAAGTAAAAGGAACAGTCAGAGTTAGCTATGGGTATGGCAGAGATCGCTCAGTTCTCACTCTGATAGACCAGCCCATCACCAGTTATGCTAGGTTGTTGTTGTTGTTGTTCCACAGGCTGTCTGACCGAGCAGCCCCAAGGTTCCGAGCAAGGGCAAATCCATAACCGAGTGCCCCCACAGAACCCTCCCTGCTTACCACTAAGAAAGCCCAGGTGACTGAAGCCGCTCCCAGGCGAGGAGCTGAGGAGGGCATGGAAATGCCCGGGACACCAAAGCCCCACCCAAGGCCCTGTGCCCCTCACCAATTATAAAGGGAAAGTTGAGGGCAGAGCAAAAATGTGATGCTTTGGCTCCCAGCAGTAGGGAGGTCAAGCCACGGAGGAGACACCATCAATGAGATTTAGAAAATATATAAGTAAAAGGAACAGTCAGAGTAAGCTATGGGTATGGCAGAGAACGCTCAACTCTCAATCTGATAGACAAGCCCATCACCACAGTATATGCTATGTTAGATAGGTCAGGTTAGGATATGCTAGGTAAAAATAGTGTTGGTTTACAGGATATATAAGTAAACTAGAGTGGCACTTGGTAGAGCGCATATACCTTCGCCTACACTGGCTGGTTCTTTACCATTAATATTATAGACCTAACTATTCTTCAGAGTTCTGAATCTGGGTTCTAGGATGTGATCATGATCACCTCCTAAATTGAAGTCGGTTCAAAAATTTGTGAGATATCTTGTTTACAGACAAACAGACAAACAAACGGAGACGAAAACATAAATTTCAGGTCAGGACGATACAAATGGCCAATTATTCTAACAATTAATGCTTTCTTTCAGGTAGCAGTACATAGGAACAGTCAGCTACACATTAATGGCCCCCATCAAAGAGAGAGAGAGAGAGAGAGAGAGAGAGAGAGAGAGAGAGAGAGAGAGAGAGAGAGAGAGAGAGAGAGAGAGAGAGAGAGAATCACTTCGTCGAATTTTACACTCGTTTGTTTTTCTGTTAAATCTCAACCGATATTCACGAAAGTTGCTGGGCAGATAGGATCCAATGGGAGGGGGTGAGGATGAGTTGTTACGGTGCTTTTAATCATAATGTTTTATAGCTACCCACTCTTCCATGTTAGTTAGTACAGTGTTTATTATATGTACTCACTAAGTTATTCTAAACGTATGGAAATCTAAGCGTATTATATCGTAATGACAGTGAAGCAATATTCACATGAGTAGTTGATTAATCTTTGATTCTATCGTCCCCCCCCCCCCCTCTCTCTCTCTCTCTCTCACTAGTTACCCGTAGATATCACTATCAGTAAATGCTACATAAGAGTGTATTAAGTGTGACATTACTGATATGCATATTTACAATACAATGTTTATTAACACATCACAATATGGAAACATTGACCAATAATTATAAACATGATACGCATAATATAATGAAGTGTAAGCACACATTCGTTGGATGGGACTTTGAGACATGATGATCATAATGTTCTGTTGTGAGTCAATTAATATTCTCACGCTCCTACCTGTCAATTAATATTCTCACCCTCCTACCTGTCAATTTCCTTGTAGGAACTCTGACATTTTCAAACGCGTATATTTTCAGAAGCTTGTTCTGCACCTCGCTGGTGACTAACACTTCCATTTGTATTAGACCTTTAGCTAGTGCGAAGTTTAAAGTGAAACTATCTTCATTTATACTATACATTTACATTAGCGCTAGATGGGGTTTCAGTTGTATAAATGATTACAGCTGTAATATAACGAGATAATAATACTATATTACGCGGTTATCACCCAGACTTCTCTCCAGTTCTGAATGCAATTATCAAGCACTAGCCTCAATAATATGTATGATTGTAGCCAAAACAATATGCGTGAACCAAGGTCGGGAGGTTCATGGTCGATGCATGAACTATTAACACGGATATTATATTCGATTGTTGTTTCAGGAATGACTGGAGGACCTTTGTTAGGAAGAACATATGAAGGTAATTGTAACCTTTTAATTGACACACCTGGAAGGTTCTCATCCCCGATGTTGTGAAGAGACTTTGTTGTGGTAGTGTATATCATTTATTATGTTCTCTCCACCAACCAACTTTACTCCTAAACTCGATTAATGAAATTAACAAACACATGTGGCAGTCCGGGGATTCGAACCTAGGATGCTCACATCGAAAATCAAGACACTTATGCATTGCACCACAAAGACAGTTAAAGAAAAGTGGACAAGCCTACGATTTATTATGCAGTTTCGAATCCTGCATATCAATCTAAGCATGTACACACTTTCCAACTGCGCTATCATAGGCTATGCATAGGTGAAAGGAAATAGTAATTAATGGGGAACTTAACCCTAGGGAAGGCCTCTCGATAAACTACTACTGAACCTGAATGAATTATTATGTTCTCTCCACCAACCAACTTTACTCCTAAACTCGATTAATGAAATTAACAAACACATGTGGCAGTCCGGGGATTCGAACCTAGGATGCTCAAATCGAAAATCAACACTTATGCATTGCACCACAAAGACAGTTAAAGAAAGGTGGACAAGCCTACGATTTATTATGCAGTTTCGAATCCTGCATATCAATCTAAGCATGTACACACTTTCCAACTGCGCTATCATAGGCTATGCATAGGTGAAAGGAAATAGTAATTAATGGGGCACTTAACCCTAGGGAAGACTCTCGATAAACTACTACTGAACCTGAATGAATTATTATGTTCTCTCCACCAACCAACTTTACTCCTAAACTCGATTAATGAAATTAACAAACACATGTGGCAGTCCGGGGATTCGAACCTAGGATGCTCACATCGAAAATCAAGACACTTATGCATTGCACCACAAAGACAGTTAAAGAAAAGTGGACAAGCCTACGATTTATTATGCAGTTTCGAATCCTGCATATCAATCTAAGCATGTACACACTTTCCAACTGCGCTATCATAGGCTATGCATAGGTGAAAGGAAATAGTAATTAATGGGGCACTTAACCCTAGGGAAGGCCTCTCGATAAACTACTACTGAACCTGAATGAATTATGTTCTCTCCACCAACCAACTTTACTCCTAAACTCGATTAATGAAATTAACAAACACATGTGGCAGTCCGGGGATTCGAACCTAGGATGCTCAAATCGAAAATCAACACACTTATGCATTGCACCACAAAGACAGTTAAAGAAAGGTGGACAAGCCTACGATTTATTATGCAGTTTCGAATCCTGCATATCAATCTAAGCATGTACACACTTTCCAACTGCGCTATCATAGGCTATGCATAGGTGAAAGGAAATAGTAATTAATGGCATCTGAGGTTAAGCCAATGATATTGAGGCCTGGTGAATGTTGTTCTGAATGTTAGAGTGCTTGCTTTTGGCGGCGTTTATTATATTAATTCTCTCCCTGTCAACATTGTTCCCTTTCTAATGTCCCTTGCTAATCCTCCCTACCTATTTAACGGGATGGAAGGGTTGGCTACTGATTGTCTGACTGCCTATTACACTTTCTGTGGTAGCATTAGATAACCAATAGTGCTGTCTGTTATATACTAATATCTATACTGTTTCAGCGAGTCTGGGGTGATAATGGCCCACGTAGATGTCAATAGTTCCAGCTGATTGACTTGTGCGACCGTGATTAGTTAACTTTTAAAAATATATAATTACTAAAAGACGAGACATTGAACACGGTCGCATGAGCCAATCTGCTAGAAATATTGACATCTAGGTGAGCCGTTCCAACCTCAGCATCGCCGAAACAGAGTATAGTGATCCAGCAGCCCACATAATGGACACCTTAACAATACCCAACAGAGTTTGACAAACTAATGGTCCTCCAGATATTATCTGCCATCACTCACAATGCACTTGGTTTATTAATACGCATTTAGTTGTAAATAATTTATAAGGAGAGTCTCACATCAAACTTATACACTTTACTGCACATAATATATAATTACCCTTGCATAGATTTAATCATGTAATTATTATGTTCCTTCCAACAACCAACTCTACTCCTAAAATAGATTAATGACATTTACAAACACATGTGGCAGTCCGTGGATTCGAACCCAGGACGCTCACACCGAAAATTAACACCTTATGCATCGCACCACGAAGACAGTTAAAGGATGGTGGACACTGCCTACGATTTATTATGCAACTTCGAATCCTGCATATCAATCTAAGCATGTACACACATCCCAACTGCAACTCACGTAAGCTATGCATATGTGAATGGAAAGAGCAATTAATGGGGCCTTAACCACTAGGGAAGAAATATTAAACATTAACATAGTTATATCGGCATTTAATAAGTAGAAAGTGCGGTCCCTGTGCCTCTTCTGCCAAATCTCTACGCAGAGAGAGAGAGAGAGAGAGATGGAAATAGCCATAAGATACACTGATATGCGCGTGCATATAGTGAACCATTAGTATTTATCGAACCACAAGTGTGTGTGGATTGGGTGGGGGAAAACACAGGAAAGAGCTATGATTCTTTATTCTCTAACTTTTCGGGCTATGTATTACCCATCTTCAGAGAGACAACGTATCTCTGAAGATGGGTAATACATCCGAAACGTGTAAGTCTGTATGGATGAATGGGTCTTCGTTCTGTAAAGAGGGATGTGAGTGGTAATGTTGAGTTTGCTCATGTAATAATAGTTTGTAGTACAACCTTTAATACAATTAAATGATTGTATGAATCGTTACCATAATCATTAAATATATTGTATATACCAATATAAAATAGTTAAAAGTATATAACTCCAGAAGAATATTTACATATTTAGAATTACATGTTATGCAGACAGTGGCCATCATAAATTAGCCAACCTTATTTCACCAATGTGGAGCCTGGCGATTTCGATTTGCTTCATATATATTTGTGCGACAGATTAGGAATGTCAACGAATCATGCTAAAATGTGAAGTTATGCACGACACAAATATATTGTTAACAGGATTATAAGCATAATGCAAAATAATTAGCCAAAATACAAGTTTCAGTCCATTTTTATAAATATAGATCGGGCACAGATTATATAAAGTAATCGATAGTTGTGACCCATGGTAGAGCAAGGAAATAGTCTGATTATTATCATACGATTGTGACACAATTTGTATAAGTCTACCCAAGATGTCACGTTTAACAAATAAGTAAAAAGGAAAACAAGCAACAACATATCTACTGATCCTTACGAGGCTGCTTGTAAATATGATTGCAAAAGGGCAGATACACATATAATGATATGGAGTAAAATAAGTCCACATATAACGTCATTATCACCATATAAGGATTTTTTTTTTGTCTGTGTTAGACACATTATACTTGCGTGACCCGCCATCGAATGTTGTCATATTTGATAACTTGCATCTACTATTGGCCTATATATAACCTGTTTAAAATCCATATTATCATTTGGTGTCACATAAGTCGTGGGGATAAATATGCTATAATTAATGATATAGTATAGATTTTCGCCTACTCTTATGACTTCAGAAAGCTACCTTACATTTGTTATTTTTAAAAATGTACTATTTCATTAAACTAATACAGTATTGTCTGTTCTTTTATATGCAGTGCAATCTCAGACAACTAATAACATATTCTCATGCAATTGACAAGTGATTGTCATTGGTCGACCATCACTCTCTAACCTCGGAAACACAAACTACGTTAACTAAGCATTACTCTTGGCATAATCCATAATCACACACACACACACACACACACTCAGAATATGGTGTGCCTCAATAAGCATTATCGGAGTGAATATGCTTTTTTATAGAAAATTATTTTCGGTTGCAACATTGAACACTTAGCAAAGTCATTATTTAGCAACAGTACTAAATGTATGCTACACAATTGATATATACTGTATATCATAAGCATATATTTCGTGACACCTCATGTAATAGTGGGTGGAAATAATAATAGCCATGCTGTGCGTTTGCGTATGCGTGCGTGTGTGCATGCCTGTTTGTTTGCATATGTTTGTGGCGTGTTATAGTGTAGTAATTATATTTCAGAAATATATTCTGTAGTATTTAATTCTAAATCTTTTATGCTACTACTACGGGGGATAATTCGACAGTCATTTAGAAGTTCGTATATTTTATTTAACAGACTTCCTAGCTACCCTAATAATAGGTTCTTGGTTCGGGCCGAGATGAGTTCAAGACACAGATTGAATATTACGTCGATTCATGCTAGGTTGTACTTTGGACCCCTAGAGTTCCCGTTACTCCCTAACTGAATCCCCGTTATTCAGGTATTGACTCAAGTCGGCTTCAATCCTACGACCCGTTATTAGTGATTAATCCTAAATAATTAAGTCAAAACCCTGCTGTGTCTTTTATTTAGACCAGGGCCTAATGAACCATATGCTCTTTGCCTAACTAAAACAAAAGTTATATTCGTTCCTCTACTCTTTAGGTTTTCCCACGTTTACTGAGCCTTTTCCCAATCCCAAGGCTATAACATATATAATCTATCTCCTCAATACATAGAATCTATTTATTCCTCTGACACAACCGTCGTTACTACACAAGTACCTCCACAATGACATAATATCATACAAATTACCGAATGAGATTACAAGGTCTCTCTCACGTATAATATGGGTTCCGCCACCCAGTTACTTCACAATCTAGGTTTACAATCTTTACCTCAATCACACTATTGGGTTCCGCCACCCAGTTACTTCACAATTAGGTTTACAATCTTTATCTCAATAATACTATTGGGTTCCGTCACCCAGTTACTTCACAATGTAGATTTACAATCTTTACCTCAATAACCCTATTGGGTTCCGCCACCCAGTTACTTCACAATTAGGTTTACGATCTTTATCTCAATTACATCTTCTGAATTTACCCTCTAGTAACCCTGTTACCAACACTCTAGGTTACCCTTCACCTTAATCAATTATCGTACTAACAAAAGATGAACCGTGCCTCAGACGCATACACGGAATAACTCTTTTAGACTTAATAATAACGCAACTCACATTGGACTAGTGTCCTTCTTCACAGTTTCCTTTTTGCACAACTTAATAAATGATTCATAGGGACTAGTGTCCATCCCTAGCTATAGCTAATCTATTAGGCAACTCAACAACTGTTTCCCTCTTTAACTTACTGGTTGCCTCATTTATTAACAAAAGTATTCTTTCCCTCCCCTCTTTACTTTTACTCTTTTAATCTTTAATCTATTTGGCAATTAAACAACTGTTTCCCTCTTTAACTTTGGTTGCCTCATTTATCAACACAAGTATTCTTTCCCCTACCCTTTTAAGATTAAATCTCTCCTATCAGATCCTATATAATAACTCTTCGGCTGGTGCCGGTGCTAACAAAAATAACTAATTAATAAACACATCATCATCTTTATATATACAGGTAAGTCTAAATTATTTTTCCTTTAGTCTTGTCCTAGAAGGACACATCAATTTATATAGCAAACCACCCGGTTAGTCCACCCATCTCTCTTTCTCTCCTTATAATATGCGGGCCCAATATTGGTCCTTAAACAAATGTATTCTGGTATGCTAGATCAGGTGTGTGTGTGTCTGGAACTGTGTGTAGGTGAGGGCAAGGTAGCTTGAAAAATGGGTTCCTGGTGTTCCTTCGTGCCCGGGCGAGAGGGAGAGCAAGTAGGTTGCAGTGTGTGGACCCGGTGAGCTCTGAGGGGTGAGTGACCCCGGGAGTGGGAGGGATTATAGGAAAGATGAGACAAGTAATATAATTTTGATCACCCAGTGCCTCGAATACTAGAGTTGGGACAGTGGAAGTAGTAGGAGGTGAGGAAGTGAATTGTAGTGGGAGATGAAGGCGTCGGGGCTTGGCCAACCTGCGTGAGTTGTTTATTTGGGCTAGGATGGGGGACAGGCAGGACAGACAGACACTTATGAATGGAGGGAATATTATAGGAAAGATGAGACAAGTAATCAAATTTACCCAAGGATACGACCTTGCCAAGGCCGTTTTTACACTCCAGATACCCAGTTTTACGTATGGGTGGGACGAGGCGAACACGAGAGAAGGCCAGCCCAATGAGAAACCCTGGTGGCTAGCCAAGTTCTCATTCTCGTGTGTTTGATTGGTTGCAGGAAGCCACCAATCAGGTCACTGGATTCATTTGAGCCACAACGATTCCAGGTTCTCATTTTCGTCTGAGTGGGACGGAACTACACAGGAATTGGAGTTTGTTCAACACTCCTGGGCTACTTGGACCCTGGTGGCAAGCCAAGGAAATTTCACCCATCCCATGCATGTGTGACAACCATCTGATCTATGTCGGTCCCGGGTGCAATCACCCATCCAGCTACACCGTGCTGGTGCAGGGCCACCCAACCCACCCAGCAGCAGTGTGCAGGTACCAGGTGGTCACCCATCCAACTACTGACCAGACCCCACGTTGCTTAACCTCGCTGATTTAAACCAACGTTGCCAACCCCATTGGCAAACGGGGTTGAAACGACCCCGGGAGTCCGCGCGCGGCTACCTTTATACTCAGGCCTCCCGCTCTCGCGCGCTGTGATTGGCTGGTGGGCTCGCCCGGCTGTATGTTCGCACTGACTTTTTACTTCCAGGAAGTTGATTATAACCCTCTTTTGGTGGCTTACGGGAGTACAGGGCTGGCACCGAGGTATTACTCAAAGGATAATCAGAAGGAGTTCTTCGAGCAAAGAAAGAGAGTGACTTCTGAGGGGGAGTAGGAAGTCCAGCTTCGCGCTCCGATAATGTAGGCCGCTGATTGGCTGGTGGGCGGGGCCTGGCACATTGCAGCCGTGAGCTGTCAAAATCAGCTGGCTTTGCAAGTAAGCAAAAGGGAGCGCGGTGATTGGCGGAGGGCGTTTTTACTTTATCACCCCCTACTGAATTTAGGTGAGCTCCTGTTCGCCGCAATACTGTTCCCGTAAAATTTATGCCCTCCGGCTGCCACTCCACCAGTCCACTATGCTCACAGAGACATTTATGTAACTGGAGTGCAGGATTCTGATTTCCCACAATAGGTTTGGCTATTAAAACCTCCCCTGGCTGGTGGAGAAACTGCTTGAGAGCTCGAGTGGTATTAATTCTTTGCCCTTGCCCGTCGACTATTGCTACCAGTCGACGGAGTCGGTACTGAGGATCAGAGGGTAGAGGCATGGTGCCTTCCAACTGACAGGCACGTGCCCCGGGGGTCCTATTTATAGCCTCGTCCGGGTACCTGATTGGTGGGCGGCTAATCCTACCCCTACAAGTGAGAGTTTCGGTGGGGCCCGTAAACTTGGTTGCCCTCGCGGGAGTCTTCTCCGGAACGTTAAGCAAAGGAGTTTCTTTGGATTCTTTCACTTTAGCTGTGGGAGAACCGTTTATCCGGTTACCGTCAAAAGATACGCCTCGCGGTTCTATCTCGTCTCGAGGACACTCTTCCTCACTACTTAAAGTCCTGTTTAAATCTCTCGGTGAAACTGAAACTTCGATGTTTGGGACCGTAGACTTTCCCTCCTCAGTAAGCTCATAAAAATCGTCTTCATCACTAGATACGGTCTCTTCGCTTCCTAGTTCTCCTTCTGACTCAACCTCAGGAAGACCCTCTCGATTCTTTTGACTAAGTGACCACCAAAGTGGAGAGTCTTCTAGGTAGTTTCGAGTCGGAGTAGGATCTCTAACGTTGGGTCGAGCCGAGGAAGTATCAGGGTCGTCGACCCTGGATTCCGTTTGCTCTTCGCTCCCTTCCTCGCTACTCCACTCGCTCGTTTCTGGGGGAAGATTACTCTCATATCGTATGGTATGACGAATATGAGTAACTGACACGATATCTCCATAATGTAAGTATAACAATTGATAGGGCCCGTTTGTCTCGACAACCCTGAAAGGACCCTCGTATTTCTCCTCCAGTTTACCAGCTCAGGTGGGGTCATGTCTCTTGACCAAAATATACTCCCCCCGGTGATAAGGATTATTTAGAGAGACTTTCTTAGGTGTTTGCTGAACGATATGATCATGCACTTGCTGTCGTCGCTCCCCTTGTTCCTTCCAATATTTTCCGGGTTGGGAATACTGTGTGGAGGGACGGGGGTAGGGCAATAATCGTTCTTGAGGCAATTTCGGTATGTTGCCAAAGATAATCTCATAGGGAGAATACCCCGTAGTCCTCCAGACCGTGGTATTCATTCCCCAGACAATTTCAGGCAAAAGCTCCGGCCAATCCCGGGCGATTCTCTCCCCTTGTGAGCTCAGACTAGCCCGGATGCAGTTGGCTAACACCCTGTGATTCCTTTCACAGACAGCATTTCCCTGAGGGTAATACGGGGAGGTGTGCTGTATCTGATACCCCAAGGTTTCTCCCAAGTGTTGCCAGATCTCATTATTGAATTCCTTTCCCCTGTCACTCAGAATACCTCCAGGGGTGCCATACACAAAAATGATATTTTCCAGGATAACCTTGACCACCGTTTCAGCTTTCTTGTCCGGGATAGCGCAAGCGACCGTGTAATTAGAGAAAACGTCGACACAGGTCAAGATGTACCTTTTGTTTGTCTGTCTGGGCAGAGGTCCCATAATATCCACCGATAATTTGGCCCAGGGTGTACCAGCGGTAATATGTCCGGGCAACTGTCTAGGTCCCCTTCCATCTTTGCCCCTCTGGCATCCCAAACAATTTTGAACGACTTCTTTAAAAATCTGGTCGGCCCTCTTGGTCCAGTACCTTTCATTGAATTGTTGGAGAAACCTAGGCTGCCCCAAATGAGCCCCCCTTCCCTTTTGTCCGTGGAGGATTTGGATCATGTGTTAGGCCTCTGAATAATCAAGTACGACCCGATCTTGAGAATTCCTCCAGGCTCCCTCCGAAAACTTTACTTTATTACGAGGTCTAGGGTCATGTATTTCCCCGTGGCGTGCAGTGGGTTGAACGGGTGCTACCGGTAGTTGAGACAAGCCATCGGCATTAGTGTGTAATTTACCGGGTCTATGTCTAACTTCAAACGAGTACTCTTCCAAAATCCCCTTCCACCTGACAAATAGTCCGTCTTCCGTTTTCATTTTTCGGAGCCATTGTAAGCTATGGTGGTCCGTAATAACTTCAAAGTGGACCCCGGCTAGGTACGGACGGAAATATTGTACAGCCCACACTAGAGCTAGACATTCCTTTTTCGTAACGCTATAATTCTTTTCGCCCTTATTCAGTGTTCGGCTAGCACAGGCCACTATGCTTTCCTTTCCGTCCACTTTCTGGGCCAGAACGGCTCCGAGCCCTTCATCAGAAGCATCGGTGTATAGTTGAAATGGCTTGGTGAAATCCGGATGACAAACTACGGGGTTCGAGGTTAATTTTTGCTTCAAGTGATCAAAAACTACCTGACAACACTGATCCCAGTCGAACCTCCTCCCTTTTTCTAATCTCTGAGTCATGGGGCGAGCAATCTTAGAAAAGTTAGGTATGAACCTTCGATAGTAGGAGGCCATTCCCAGAAACGCTCGAATCTCTTTGACAGAGGACAGAGGTGAGATTTCGGCAATAGATCTCACTTTATGTGGGTCCGGTTGAATAACTTTACTGGAAACCACATGCCCTAGATAGGCCACCTCACAGGCCCCTAATTGGCACTTTGAAGATTTCAGTTTAAGTCCTGCCCCCCTGATTCTTTCTAACACTTCTCGGAGTCGGTGAATAGGTTCTTCCCAACTAGCGGAAAAGATTATGATATCATCTAAGTACGCCAAACAAGTTTTCCAGGTCAATCCCCTCAATACTTCGTCCATGACTCTAGTGAAACTGGCGGGGCCATTGCAAACTCCAAACGGCAAGACAGTAAACTGGTAAAGTTTGCCCTCGCTCATGGCAAATGCAGTTTTCTCTTGATCCTCGGCCCTAACTGGTACTTGCCAGTATCCACTCTGGAGATCTAAGGTAGAGAACCAGGTCGACCCCTTGAGGGATTCTAACGAGTCGTCAATACGAGGTAGGGGCTGCGCGTCTTTGATGGTGACATCGTTTAATTTCCGATAATCTACACAGAACCGAGTAGACCCATCTTTATTTTTTACTAGGACTACCGGAGATGACCATGGACTGTATGATTCCACTACTATCCTCTGTTTAATCATGTCTTCAACTTGTTCCATTTCTTTTTGTCTCATAATAGGGTTTTGTCGTCGGTAGGGTTATCTAATAGGAGGCCCTTGTGTGTGTATCTCATGGGTGTGTCGGGTTCGAGCCAATCCGTGGTCCCCTTCGTTTTGAGCAAACACATCCCGGTATGTCCAGAGCAATTTATGTAAGGTACTGGATTGACTGGAGGTTAATTCTTTCGGGATCTCAGGTAAGTTCACGGGTCCATCAGTTCCAACAGTAGTGGGTTGAGCGGGTGTGACTTGTCCTAACGGTTTTCCTTTTTGATAACTAATCGTGTCATCCCCAAAATGAGCTAAAACTAGTTTCCTCTGGTCGGCAGTAATGAAGGTGGGAGATATTCTCACCCCATTCTGTGCATCGGGTTCAAAAATCCCGGCAGTCATGCCTGGGTTTGGGGGAATCTCTATCATTTTCCACGATCTAGGAGGAATAGATAATTTCCCTGTGGTAGCTACTATTTGAGGTTGGAGAGTAGTCGTTGTGTCTTTCGGCCCACACTGAATAGTTACTCCCAACTGACTCATGAGATATATTCCTAGATACCCATCGACTCCACTACTGGCTTTTCCCGATAAAACACAAAAATCGGTGGTGAAGGTAGTTCCCTTCCACTGCACTACCGTCGTGTTAGTTTTTCCTAGGATTGTCAGTGGTTGACCCCCGGCTCCTGACAACTGAATACTGGTTTGATTTAATGGGCCCATTTCTCGCTGATTCTGTTTTTACGAAATTCTCCAGGAGACAACTACGGTTTGCCCACGTATCAATCAACATTTTCGCGGTTTTCCCATTTATGACTACAGTTTCACAAAGCGTTTGTCTCTCTAAGATATTGACCTCACTATACCGCCCTTCTATGTGAGGTTTCACAGAAAATTTTCTGTCTCTTCTGGCATTGTAACTCTTGGTATTCTACCGGAAGCATTCCTCTCCGGTCCGGATCGGTTCCCCTGGGTAGAGGTCGATCGTTTGGGAGTGCGAGTCTGGGGTCAAATCTAGGGGTTGTGGCTTGTGGACGGTTGGTACAGTTCCTAGCTAGGTGTCCGGTCTGTCTACAAGTGAAGCATCGAATCAGGGCTTTCGGATACCCTTTCTTTAGGTTCTCCTCTTCCCCTTTTTGTTTTTCCTCTTTTACTTCTCTAGCCTCCAGAATCTTTTTAATGACCTCCATCAATTCCTTGGTAGTGTTAACCTCATGAATGATGCAGTGTTTCCTAACTTCTACCGGGCAGGCTTGGATCATGATCTCCCTGATCTCAGTTTCCTGGCTCTATTGGTTCATATGGGGATCCGCTAGTTTCACATTCTTAGTGATTTCCCTCCTCAGGGCTCTCACATTTTGGCCATCAAGTTTCAAACTCTTCAGTTTGTCTCTGGCTTTTCTGGTGGAAGTCTCTCGGCCAAATTCTTCGATTAAGGCGATGTTGACTTCAGCCCACGATACTAGTCCTTCCAGACGTACTCTCACATCATTCAGGGCCTTACCTAAGTGTGCCTTTCCATAGGCGATTTTCTTCCCATTTTCCCCTACGTCAAGTAATGTGAACTGACATTCTAACTGCTCAATCCAAAGCTCAATTTCTTCCTTCCCCTCTTCCCATAATCTGAATGGTAACATGCCCGTCATTCTACCTGTTCTGTTAGATAATTATACTCAATCCAAATGATTTGTCGAATCCCACCGCTTGCCACCAAAATGTAGTATTTAATTCTAAATCTTTTATGCTACTACTACGGGGGATAATTCGACAGTCATTTAGAAGTTCGTATATTTTATTTAACAGACTTCCTAGCTACCCTAATAATAGGTTCTTGGCTCGGGCCGAGATGAGTTCAAGACACAGCTTGAATATTACGTCGATTCATGCTAGGTTGTACTTTGGACCCCTAGAGTTCCCGTTACTCCCTAACTGAATCCCCGTTATTCAGGTATTGACTCAAGTCGGCTTCAATCCTACGACCCGTTATTAGTGATTAATCCTAAATAATTAAGTCAAAACCCTGCTGTGTCTTTTATTTAGACCAGGGCCTAATGAACCATATGCTCTTTGCCTAACTAAAACAAAAGTTATATTCGTTCCTCTACTCTTTAGGTTTTCCCACGTTTACTGAGCCTTTTCCCAATCCCAAGGCTATAACATATATAATCTATCTCCTCAATACATAGAATCTATTTATTCCTCTGACACAACCGTCGTTACTACACAAGTACCTCCACAATGACATAATATCATACAAATTACCGAATGAGATTACAAGGTCTCTCTCACGTATAATATGGGTTCCGCCACCCAGTTACTTCACAATCTAGGTTTACAATCTTTACCTCAATCACACTCTTGGGTTCCGCCACCCAGTTACTTCACAATTAGGTTTACAATCTTTATCTCAATAATACTATTGGGTTCCGTCACCCAGTTACTTCACAATGTAGATTTACAATCTTTACCTCAATAACCCTATTGGGTTCCGCCACCCAGTTACTTCACAATTAGGTTTACAATCTTTATCCCAATTACATCTTCTGAATTTACCCTCTAGTAACCCTGTTACTAACACACTAGGTTACCCTTCACCTTAATCAATTATCGTACTAACAAAAGATGAACCGTGCTTCAGACGAATACACGGAATAACTCTTTTAGACTTAATAATAACGCAACTCACATTGAACTAGAGTCCTTCTTCACAGTTTCCTTTTTACACAACTTAATAAATGATTCATAGGGACTAGTGTCCATCCCTAGCTATAGCTAATCTATTAGGCAACTGAACAACTGTTTCCCTCTTTAACTTACTGGTTGCCTCATTTATTAACAAAAGTATTCTTTCCCTCCCCTCTTTACTTTTACTCTTTTAATCTTTAATCTATTTGGCAACTAAACAACTGTTTCCCTCTTTAACTTTGGTTGCCTCATTTATCAACACAAGTATTCTTTCCCCTACCCTTTTAAGATTAAATCTCTCCTATCAGATCCTATATAATAACTTCGGCTGGTGCCGGTGCTAACAAAAATAACTAATTAATAAACACATCATCATCTTTATATATACAGGTAAGTCTAAATTATTTTTCCTTTAGTCTTGTCCTAGAAGGACACATCAATTTATATAGCAAACCGCCAGGTTAGCCCACCCATCTCTCTTTCTCTCCTTATAATATGGGGGCCCAATATTGGTCCTTTAACCCGTACAGCCCCAGCGACTCGTCTGACGCGTCGGCGATGTATGTAATGCACAGGCCCAGAGACGCGCCTGACGCGTCACCCTAATTGCGCCGACCGTAACCTCAGGTGTAGCCACTCAAGAGGGCTCAGATTTGTATGGGAACTGTGTACGTATCCCACGCAACCGTGCCGATGGTTGAAAACTCTCAAAGTCCACGTGCGTGCGTGCGAGCGCACAATAACCTGTTTTTTTGGGATAATTGCCTTCAATTTTTTACTCCTGTAAAACCCGTTTTCGGGGGCTCTTTGTTTAAGTTTTTTGAGCGGTTTTTCGTGGTTTTTCCTTCATTCCTAACCCATTCGCTATTGTTTCTGGAATAAAACAATTTTTTGAAAACCGGCCGGGTTCTGGTGCGCAAACATTACAAAACTAGCCGGGGCTCCACGGGTTAACAAATGTATTCTGGTATGCTGGATCAGGTGTGTGTGTGCCTGGAACTGTGTTTAGGTGAGGGCAAGGTAGCTTGAAAAATGGATTCCTGGTGTTCCTTCGTGCCCGGACGAGAGGGAGAGCAAGTAGGCTGCAGTGTGTGGACCCGGTGAGCTCTGAGGGGTGAGTGACCCCGGGAGTACGGAACGGAACGGAAGTATATAGGAAAGGTGAAGCAAGTAATCAAATTTACACTAGTGATACGACCTACGCCAAGGCCGATTTTACACTCCAGGTACCCAGTTTAACGGATGGGTGGGACGAGGCGAACACGAGAGAAGGCCTGCCCAATGGCCACTGAGCAATCCTGGTGGCTTTCCAAGTTCTCAGTCTCGTGTGTTGATTGGTTGTAGGAAGCCACCAATCAGGCCCCTGAATTCATTTTAGCCACCATGAATCCAGGTACTCATTTTCGTCTGAGTGAGACGGAACTGACAGGGAATGGAGTTTGTTCAACACTCCTGGGCTACTTGAACCCCCGGGAGTCCGCGCGCGGCTACCTTTATACTCAGGCTTCCCGCTTTCGCGCGCTGTGATTGGCTGGTGGGCTCGCCCGGCTGTACGTTCGCACTGCCTTTTTACTTCCTTCATCTCCTCTCTCTTCTCTTCATAGTAAGTTCCAGGAAGTTGATTATAACCCTCTTTTGGTGGCTTACGGGAGTACAGGGCTGGCACCGAGGTATTACTCAAAGGATAATCAGAAGGAGTTCTTCGAGCAAAGAAAGAGAGTGACTTCTGAGGGGGAGTAGGAAGTCCAGCTTCTCGCTCCAATAATGTAGGCCGCTGATTGGCTGGTGGGCACATTGCTGGTGGGCACATTGCAGCCGTGAGCTGTCAAAATCAGCTGGCTTTGCAAGTAAGCAAAAGGGAGCGCGGTGATTGGCGGAGGGCGTTTCTACTTTATATACATATAAGTACATGTTGTAAGAAAAGAAACATAAGTCTTTAAAGTATATTTCTTTGAATATAGTATTTATTCAAGTTCTATATTTAAAAAATATACATTACACTGTATATACAGAATATTAAGCAACATGGCATTTAACAAATGCTGTATGCGTTACATTTTTTGTCTATGTGTATGAGTGAGACAAAAGGCAGGTTGCCTGTAACGAGTGTCTCCCCAAAAGCCAAAAGAGTGACAGAGCCAAATTCAACAGACGTTGTGGTAAAAGGAATGCCAGGACGCACAAAGTTTAAAATAGCGAAAGTCATAGGATAAATGAATAATTGATTAAGGGAGAAGTTCCAGAGTTCACCTGTTGAGTAGACGAAAGACTGAGAATGCCAATTCTTGGCTTTGAGAGCTGAACAGAATAAGAGTGGGACTGTGTTGCAAGGTGGGTGCCTGGCAATCACCGGAAGGGACTGATATGATCCAAATGATTTCTCATGTATTCACCCATGCATTGGACAAGTCTAAATAACAATATATTCATTGTAATGAATCAAAGACATTACTAATGCAAAACAAAACTCCTATATTATCATTGCTGCTGTTCCGTTCTCCGCTTAAACTGTTTCTCAACCCACCGTTCTAAACATGTGTAAGATAATATATATGGAGAGCTTAAGTCTAATGTTAATAAAGTTAATATTAGCACACCCATATGTATAATTTACCTTTATATATCAATATTTTGTTTCATGTATAGATGACTGTCAACATGGTTTCCATGGATACGAGAGCTTGTTGGTAGTTTGGGAATATAATCACAGTAAAGGTCAAACTACCATTACACCAAAAGTCGAACACAATGTGCTCAACAATGTTATACAAAACAAACAAACAATAATAGTTTATTAGCCTTTTGTACAATTTGATCATGGGCGATTTACATTGGGCCCCGCCCCCCTGCCCAACCGCGTTTAACTATAAACTTCAAACCGTAACTGCCAAGTCGCTCTGTAGCTCACTCGGTAGAACTGTCGCCCCTCACACTGATAATCCAGCGTTCGATCCCACTTGGATCGAGTGTATTTTATATTTGTATTTTGTTATTTGTGTTGTTATAGTATATCATTGTGTATATTGTGGCTTTAGCTCCGCTGCATGTCTGCCTCCCGAGATCGGAACCTCTCCGGGTGGTCGGGGGCCGGGGGAGTGCTGGAGCGACCTTGGTGACCCTGGTCCCTGGGTCTTCTCCTGGGTGACCTAGATATGTGTGAATTTGTGTTTTTTATCTGTGTTTATTCGTTGTTTTATGTTGTTTTTGTGTTTTTCCCTGTTCTTGCTCTGTCTTGAGTCGGCTACCCCCATAATGGGGATTGGGCCTGAGCATATAGATAGATAGATAGATAGATATTATATCATATTATATTAGGGTTAGGTTAGGTTAGGTTAGGTTAAGTTAAGTTAAGTTAGGTTAATCTAATCTAATATAATATTTGTACAAGGCATGGGATCCGGCAGTGGGCGGGGCCAAGGCTTGGAATCCGGCTGCATGCATAGCCTCCCCTTCTACAACCTCCTATTCGGCCCTCTTTAACCCCCCCAACCCCACCTGGCCCCCTTCCCTTACTCTGGCTGGCATCCAGTCTTAAGGGGTACCAAACCAAAAACAATAAGTTTTACATAACGCATTCACGTGGGGGTCCATGAATGTTTATGAGTGACTGTACTAACTGTGACGCCTACCAGCGTTGGCAGAATCGCCTCCCGGTAGCCACTAGCGCTTGCCAGGGCAGTGAAATGGGCTACAGTTATCAGAGAATGTTGTTCTTTCTTTCATAGTGTTCGTGTTGTTACAGACAGTCCCGTGGTGGTCTTATTTTCGCCTATGACAACGGGAAGCATTTTATATATTAAGTAGAACATAAGATGCATTGTAGTGAAGTTGAGAGGGAAAGAGCGAGCGAGCAGCGTGGGGGCAGTGAGTGTTGAGTTCCTCCTCCCTCCTCCCTCCCGGAGGAGTTTCTCGCCGCGTGGCTTTTCTCTCGGTTTTGATTGGCTGGTGGTTCCTGGCGCCTTCTGGAGGCCTGCTGCTTTGTGACGTATCGGCCTGTGATTGGCCGACCACCATGCCTTTGTGTGATCCTGAGAGAGCTACCTTCCTCAGAGCTTGCCTGACCAGCATACCCTTCACACCTCCCTTGCCACCTGTCCCCGACTTCCACCTATAGAACACTTTCTCTCTCTCTCAACTTCTTACCTCTTATGCTTCTAATCTATTTAATATCATAACTCCCCTTTGGTTCTGCACGATTTCATATTTCGGCCATCGTATTATATGCTGAAGCTCTCAGATATTCCATGTTTAGTTAGACATTTTGGAGGGGTTATCATTTTGTCTGTAGAGGTTCGACACCCTCGCGGTGTCTCCCTACCTATTTCTTGGTTGTCTGCTGGGCTATTTAATGCTAGACTGGGGTGAGGCTACTGGTGTTGTGATTTCCGATGTGTACCAGGTTTTGTTGAACTTGTACAATCGCAACGGATACGTGGGAAGCCTAGGTTGTCTTTCTGACTGTGTACCTTGTGAGTTTAGCACTGTGTTGCGAGTGAGGGCTTTTGCCTCTGCCATCCAACACTGTGCTAACTCGTTTTGTTTTGACTTGTAGAGGGTCGCCAGGAGAGAACCAGATACTAGCGATCTGGATCTCTCAAGAGAGCACCCCGTCATTTAACGTAATTTGGCCGTACAGTCTTAAGGACCTCGCTAGGCTACGAGCCGCTTGCTCAGCCATTGTTTCCTAGCCTACGACATCCCAGCTAGACTTTATTCGCCTAACAGACACCCGATTAGGATTATAAGCTCTTATGTTATGTATGCAGCATTTTTATTCACGTTGATTGTAAGCCTTGGTTGTTGTTGAGTTGCACAACCCGAGCAGGCTTTTGCGTTGCCTGAGGAAGTATTTCTTTTGTTGTTGGAGATAATACTATTATGCATTTATCGTTATTCCCGTGCCAGTTAACACTGTATGTCCATACACTTGTCATATCTTGTTCCTGCTTTATATAACAGTTCAAAATCCGATTCGATCATATTAAGCAGCATCAGACTTTCTTCAGAAGATTCCTGTTCGATGCTTTAGGACTTTCATTCACTTTCTTTAATATAGGAGTGACAATTTATTATTGTTTAGAGTAACTTTAATTATACCTTCTTCTTGTTTGCATTAAATCATTCCAGTGATTTAATTAAGCTCTCTATCTTTTTCCTTGTATACATTATTAACGTAATTGTATGTTGTTGTGATCAGGCTGTATCAGAGATCATCAGCCTGTAGTAGTAGTGCATTTATACCGAGTTAGAGGATACCCCGCTATCCCAGATTTAACTCTGGAGAGTATAGGTGTTTTTGTGCGCCGGCATTATAAGTTCGAGGGTTGGATCTAGTGTTACCGTTGTGGCTGTGTGCCTTTCTAGTCCAATGATTAAGAGCCCTTGTTTTATACGAGTCCCGGTCGTAACAAATGGCGACCTTGCTTAGGATTTTGTGAACTTAGAGAAATATTGCAGGAGTGATGTGGTCATTTGTTTTTTTATTTAAAGGAATATAGTGGACACGTGGATTTTTTTTGGCAAGTAGTAAAACACTTAAGAGTCTTCAAGCATTTTTGAGTGAATAGTGCTACATGAGAGTTTAGGTACTCCTTTTTTTTTATAAACATTGAGAATTTTCGGTGGACAATATGTCGGACGACGGATCAGTGTACAGTGAGGACACAATACGGGAAGCAGGCTCTGAGGTGCAGCAGCGGGGTTTGTTAGAAGGCATTAGAGTTATAACTAGTGAGGAAGATGCAAAGAAGTTTCTGGAGATTCCTATTACTGTTGACCGGGTGTCGGGGATTGATCGGTATGGTCTCCAGTATTTGGCCACAGTCATGGGTCATGTGGGCACTAGCAGCATGACGAGAGGTGACCTGGTGGCCTGGGTGCTCGGCGGGGTGCGTGGGGCTTCGGGTGGAGCGGGAGCTGGGGCACCTTCGGCCCAGCCCCCATTCCACTCGACTCCTACCATGGCGCCCCCTCGGGCTCCGGAGCCGGGTACGTTCCCGCAGGCCGATAGTCACTGGCAGCGTGGTTTGCACTTGGGTGAGTCTCCAATTGTTGCATCTCCTCCTCCTCAAGGTTTAACTCCTGATATGATCTTCCAGCTTGAGATGGCTAAGATGAAGATTCAGGCTGAGGAGAGAAAGTCTATGCGAGAGGTTGAGTCTGAGGAGAGAAAAGCCATGTACTGTGCAGACAGAGATCTTGAGAAGTCTAGGGTGGAGTCGACAGGGCAGCGTCTCGGTTCTGGGAATCGAGGTCTTGATTAGTCTTTATCGCACCTGCTCAAGTTGGTCCCTGTATTTGATGAGTCGGGTGTCACCGAATTTTCATGCGTTTTGAGAAGAAGTGCCGGGAGCACCAATGGCCCGAGGTTATGTGGGCAGCCCTTGTTTCCTCTAGGTTGGTTGGCAAAGGACTCAAGGCATATGATGCGTTGCCCTTGGAGTCTTGCATCGATTATGAGGCATTGAAGGAAGCTGTTCTGCGGGCGTACGAGTTACAACCATAGACGTACAGATTGAAGTTCCGGGGTGTAACGAAGGGTCGTGAGTGCACCTTTCTTGAGCATGCCCGGGATCTGTCCGATGCATTTATAAACTTGCTGCGTTCTGAGAAGGCATCGACGTTTGAGGAGTTGAAACAGCTGATGCTTCTAGAACAATTTTTCAAGTGTACGGGCGGCGATCTGACGTTGAATCTTAAAGAAAAACCCCCGAAAACTCTACAGGAGGCAGCTGAGATGGCTGACCGTAGGCTATCGCTGATTCGTGGGTGCGGGTCTGCACAATGGAACGATGCAGGTAACAAGGGGCGCAACACTCCACCCCCTCGAGTCAGTGATACACCATATAACAATAACAACAAGAGCAATGATATTAAGTATGACCATATACCTAATACCGTCCCGTTTAAGAAGGGTCCGGGCCCTTCCCCACCTCAAGGGAAGCCCAAGGGGGAGTTAGATTGTTTTCATTGTCATGACAAGAGGCATTTTGCAAGAGCCTGTCTAAGCAAGCTACCTAATGCAGTTGTGTCTTTGGCTCGCAACATTGGGGTGTCCCCGAAGTCATCTGAGTTTGCCCAGGGTATAACGTCAGAGGCTGGGACACATCCAGTGGAGAAGAATCCGGAAGGCTCGAACCCTGTCCGCGATGTCTTTTGCGACCATCGAGGGCGTGGCTGCGTGAAGTGGGCTGGTAAGAAGCATGGAGTTGAGCTGTTGCGATACACGGGTGCCTCTCAGACTTTGATGAAGAACTTTACTGGTAGACCAATAAACGCAGCACGGGTGGTTGTGGTGCAAGGTATCAATGCTATCAGGTCATACCCGTTGGTCAGGATGGAACTGGAGGTAGATGGTGTGACACGAGAGTTGGATGTGGGAATTGTGGAGAACTTGCCTGTTGGGGGCGTCGACCTCCTTCTCGGCAACGACTTTGCGGTGCCTACTTCTGAGGTTTCACCCTTAGTCGTTGCCGAGAAGCCGGCCGACGTGAGTAGGGAGGAACAGGAGTGGGTAGAGAAGTGTCATGTACAACCTATGGCGTGCGTTGTTACAAGATCTCTTGCATCCAAAGTGTCACAGCCTATTCCTCAGTCTCTAGACCAGCGGAGGAACGGTCGGAAGGAGCAAGCTAAAGTTGGGAGTTTTGTGAGTTTTGCTCCAGCGGCTCTCCTTAGCGGCTTAGTACTTGACCCAGAGGTGAGCTCCGGAGTGGCCCCAGAACCTGTCACCCCTAGTGACATGGTTGGGCGTGATGGCATTCCGAGACTTAGTAGTTCCCAGTTGGAGGAGAGTTGTGGGAACGGGGCTATCAAACACGAGGACGGGGAAACATGTCATGTGAACCTGTTGGAGGAGTTTGTGAGGCAACCACCTGAGCAGCCTACTGTCCCTGCGTTGGTCTGCAGCGGCCAAGGTGGAGAAGGAGAGGGGGGCAGTAGGGCACAGGTGGAGGAGAGTAGGGATTGTCATGTCTCGGCGGAGCAGTGGGCGGAGGACACGAGTCTGGTGGCTGTGGAAGCGCTAGAGCACCTGCCTGAGCAGCAGTGTGCAGTGCTCCAGCACCAGCTCGGTTCATACCCCACTGGTCGTGCCGGGCCCCCGAGCCTCACAACTCAGGCGGTGCAAGATGTACCGTGGGCAGGTCACTTGAATGTCAATAGACCGTTAGCCTCGTTGTTTCGGTGGTTCAAGGTGGGCGACGAGGCTTTGGTATGGTTGCCAGGTAAAGGTCGACCCATGGCTGCCTAGGGTGGTGGTCAGAAGGAGGACATTGAGTAGATTGGTGGGGTTGGCTGTGGAGTGGATGTGCCCGGTCGTCGCATAGCCTCCCAATGCTGCTCTAGTCGAATGCAGCAGCCCTACCATAGACCAACTGTATCTGGCCATGTCGCTAAAAGCGGTGATGCTGCGCAGGCAGATGTAGTCGTAAGGAATGCGGGGGTGCGCATGTACGATATCGGCGGGGAAGCCTTAGCAATAATGAACTATGGGAGTGACTGCACAGGTGGTACTGATTGTCCCTCTCATGACCTGGCTGTTCTAGGGACGAAGGTGGAGAAGGAGGGACACTACAGGTTAGAAGCTGCGGTCTCGGCTGGGTTGTGGGAGGGCACTAGGCATGTTGTTCTGCGAGATAAGTTGTTTACTAGGCTGTGGCAGTGCATCCGCATGTTTGTTGCTTCTCCAGGCCTGATGTACGGGGTAGAATCCGACATGGTGGCTGGAGACAGTGCAAGGCTCAGTTTAATTCCCTACCGTATAAATCCTGCTCAACAGCCTGTCGTGAAAACAGAGCTAGACGACATGTGGAAAAAGGGTCTGAGGGATAAAGGATATCGTGAGTGGTCGTTGCCAGTGATTTTGCAACCTGAGTTGAGTGGCAAGATCCGTGTATATGGTGATTGCAAGAGTGTGGAAGCATTATCCCTGACAGACGCCTATCCATTACCTAGAGTTGACGATACCACAGACCGCATCGGGGCTGCCTCATTTATCACGAAGGTAGAACTAGTGAAAGGATATTGGCAGGTCCCGTTGCCGGAAAGAGTGAAGAGAAGTGCCAGTCTTGTGATGAACTGGGCAGTTTATCAGTGTCAGGTGTTGTTGTGCTGCCGAAACACAAGTTGGATGTGTGGCATGCTAAGGGCACTGATAATGTTTTGGCTGATTGTTTGTCACGGGAGGGTTTGTTTGCAGGAGAACCCTCGCCGTTCAGTCAGTGTGTGTTGAGAGTGGAGAAAAATCAGGCTTGCCCCTGTAGAGCAGCCGTCAAAAACAACATTAAAATTAAATAAAAAAAATCACATAAAACTCTTTCTTTTGATAGTTAATTGTAAGTTGCCAATGTTATAGCTAAAGTCCTAAGTTGAACCTGTCTTTCACTTAGGAGGCTGGGCTCTGTGAAGCTCGCTCTGGGAGCATATTATGTTTGGGAGGGGTTATAAGATTTTATTTATGCTAAAATGTTGTTTTGTTTATGATTGAGTTTGCATTTCATTTCTGGCGGAGTGGCTGGTTGTGGCGGGTCTTGTCGGCATTCTGCCTTGTCAGATATGGTGCTCGCCTAATGTTGAGCATCCCATATCTTGGGCGGGGTGTGACGCCTACCAGCGTTGGCAGAATCGCCTCCCGGTAGCCTCGCCAGGGCAGTGAAATGGGCTACAGTTATCGGAGAATGTTGTTCTTTCTTTCATAGTGTTCGTGTTGTTACAGACAGTCCCGTGGTGGTCTTTATTTTCGTCTGTGACAACGGGAAGCATTTTATATCATGAGTAGAACATAAGATGCATTGTAGTGAAGTTGAGAGGGAAAGAGCGAGCGAGCAGCGTGGGGGCAGTGAGTGTTGATTTCCTCCTCCCTCCTCCCTCCCGGAGGAGTTTCTCGCCGCGTGGCTTTTCTCTCGGTTTTGATTGGCTGGTGGTTCCTGGCGCCTTCTGGAGGCCTGCTGCCTTGTGACGTATCGGCCTGTGATTGGCCGACCACCATGCCTTTGTGTGATCCTGAGAGAGCTACCTTCCTCAGAGCTTGCCTGACCAGCATACCCTTCACACCTCCCTTGCCACCTGTCCCCGACTTCCACCTATAGAACACTTTCTCTCTCTCTCAACTTCTTACCTCTTATGCTTCTAATCTATTTAATATCATAACTCCCCTTTGGTTCTGCACGATTTCATATATAGGCCATCGTATTATATGCTGAAGCTCTCAGATATTCCATGTTTAGTTAGACATTTTGGAGGGGTTAACATTTTGTCTGTAGAGGTTCGACACCCTCGCTGTGTCTCCCTACCTATTTCTTGGTTGTCTGCTGGGCTATTTAATGCTAGACTGGGGTGAGGCTACTGGTGTTGTGATTTCTGATGTGTACCAGTTTTTGTTGAACTTATACAATTGCAACGGATACGTGGGAAGCCTAGGTTGTCTTTCTGACTGTGTACCTTGTGAGTTTAGCACTGTGTTGCGAGTGAGGGCTTTTGCCTCTGCCATCCAACACTGTGCTAACTCGTTTTGTTTTGACTTGTAGAGGGTCGCCAGGAGAGAACCAGATACTAGCGATCTGGATCTCTCAAGAGAGCACCCAGTCATTTAACGTAATTTGGCCGTACAGTCTTAAGGACCTCGCTAGGCTACGAGCCGCTTGCTCAGCCATGGTTTCCTAGCCTACGACATCCCAGCTAGACTTTATTCGCCTAGCAGACACCCGATTAGGATTATAAGCTCTTATGTTATGTATGCAGCATTTTTATTCACGTTGATTGTAAGCCTTGGTTGTTGTTGAGTTGCACAACCCGAGCAGGCTTTTGCGTTGCCTGAGGAAGTATTTCTTTTGTTGTTGGAGATAATACTATTATGCATTTATCGTTATTCCCGTGCCAGTTAACACTGTATGTCCAAACACTTGTAATATCTTGTTTCTGCTTTATATAACAGTTCAAAATCCGATTCGATCATCTTAAGCAGCATCAGACTTTCTTCAGAAGATTCCTGTTCGATGCTTTAGGACTTTCATTCACTTTCTTTAATATAGGAGTGACAGTTTATTATTGTTTAGAGTAACTTTAATTATACCTTCTTCGTGTTTGCATTAAATAATTCCAGTGATTTAATTAAGCTCTCTATCTTTTTCCTTGTATACATTATTAACGTAATTGTATGTTGTTGTGATCAGGCTGTATCAGAGATCATCAGCCTGTAGTAGTAGTGCATTTATACCGAGTTAGAGGATACCCCGCTATCGCAGATTTAACTCTGGAGGGTATAGGTGTTTTTGTGCGCCGGCATTATAAGTTCGAGGGTTGGATCTAGTGTTACCGTTGTGGCTGTGTGCCTTTCTAGTTCAATGATTAAGAGCCCTTGTTTTATACGAGTCCCGGTCGTAACATAACTAACAGGGAAGGGTGGATAGCTATAATCCGCTATGATAAAAAGCACTGTAACAACTCACCCTCACACCCTCCCATTGGATCATATCCTTTCCTACCCTTCCCTACTGTGTCCCCTCCCTCTCCTTCCCATCAAGCTACGCCATCTATGGGTCATATTCTACAAGAGGATGAGGGTGAGTGATCTTACTAATTTCAGAGCGAACAAAACATGCAGCGAAGTTACCATTAGGTGGCCCAGTCGGAAAGGTAACCGACTGTACATTACTGTGAGAGAGTCATTGTAAATCGGGTTGGGGAGGGTGACAGGACAGGGAATACAGTAAAGGTGAGACAAGTAATAATTTTGATCACCCAATGCCTCGAATACTAGAGTTGGGACAGAGGAAGTAGTAGGGGGTGAGGAAATGAGCTGTAGTAGATGAAGGCGCCGTTGCTTGACCCAACATGCGTGAGTTTACACTCCTTTGAGTTCTGTTGGAAGGGGTTCGGTTTTAGAGAGGGACGGACAAGACGGACCAACACATAGAGACAGGGAGTACAGTGAAGGTGAGACAAGTAATCAAATTTACTCCAGGATACGACCATGCCATAGCCGATTTTACATTCCAGGTACCCACTTCTATGTCTGGGTGGGACTAGGCTAACATGAGAGAAAGTCAGCCCAATGACTCATGACCAATCCTGGTGGCTAACCAAGTTATCATTCTCGTGTGTTTGGTGGTAGCAGGTAAGCCACCAACCGTGTCCCTGGATCCATTTGTGCCACAACGAAACCAGGTACTCATTTTCGTCTGAGTGAGACGGAACTACACAGGGATTGGAGCTTGTTCAACACTCCTGGGCTACTTGGACCTTGGTGGCAAGCATAGAGTATAGAAGGATTGAGAGGAAAGAAAGACGCTACAAATCTGAAAATAGCGTGCTGCGCGTTCGAGAGATGGCAGCACGATTGCAAAGGAAAATGGGAGGGTCCCCATTCATTCGTAATAATCCCTACCTTGTACTAATAACGCTATTAATAATCAATTCTACGCTATCCAGAGACTCTATAGACATGACACAGTTAACCCTCTCCATAATAAATGACGTGATCGCGTCATATGGCGGTACGCCCATGAGTATCATATGACTCGATCGCGTCATATGAACATAGTGAAGTAGCTCAATAAGTAAGTTATATGACACATTTGTGTCATATTGAGCTCAGTAAGTTAGGTAAGTTAGATCAGAATCTGTCGGTTGGTGGCAACCCCAAATATCTCTGACTTCTACCGGTACCTCAGTGTCAGAGAAAGTGTTGTGAGGCAAATACCGGGCGCTCCACCACCCCATCAGTAAGTTAGCAACTTATGTCGGACAGGGTTAAATAGACATAAGTAGAGGCTACTGTAAAGGCCAGATCATTGTGACATTGTCGTCATTATGAGGAGGTTCACAGTCTTGTCTCTTCTACCCCCACCATTGTTGTTGTGAGAGTGGGGAGTTGCCAACGTCAAACATGCTGGGCCAAAATATCCCTAGATGTCATAAGTATAACCTATGAACGTATTTCGTGAAATGTCTTGTTTTAGTGCAACTTTATAAATTAACATCTACATAACATGTAACTAATAATATATATTCAAAATTACATTTTAATTCTTGTTGTGTTGCTTGAAGTTACACAGCTTACATCATATATAAGCATTTTTTATATTGTATAATTATGTATTCCTAATATTTTCCTCTTGTTTTTATATACCTAATTTGTTTCTAATAATTTACAAGTGTGTTTACCAACATTAAATCACTATTAAAGACGTTCCCTCTTTAATCTATTGCCCCCTCATTTTTCGGAATTACCCTTAACTTTGGTAACACTGCAGACAAGCCAGGCGCACAGATATCAAGGAGTATCTAATAAGGAAAAACGACTGAGGTGTTTTGGCTGTATGCCCTACAACAACCCCCTCACACACACACACACACCATTTTTTTTTTTTTTTTTTAGATAATACGTCCTCCACCCCCGACTACCACCACCACCAAGTAGTAGTTTCCTTCTAAATCCTTGATTTTTTATTAACGATTTTGGTAAGCTAGTCATATCAAATCATAATTTTACAAGGGTTTTTCCACATTGGAAAATGCTATTCGTTTGGCAGTAAGTTTAGACATATCCAGTATATTTAAACTGGTAAATGGGGATTATAGATTACCCCTATCACCCCATTCAATAATGGTAGTATTATTATTTTGTAGTGACCTAACAAAGGCTTGTGCTTAGACGTGTTGGGTATAAGGTAATGTAGAATATATCAGATTATCCAAGTTCGGTTGTATGGGGGATAGTGCTACTGTACCCGAATTATTATTATTTATATATTTAGGTAGGGGTGGTATTTCTGTTACAACTCTCTGATTTGTTTTCGTTTTCGTTTAACCAACCGTTTCCCTAACGGTTGGGATTTATTATTAGGTTGTTGTTTTTTGGTTGACACCTGTGTATCAGGTTGTTCTTTAGAATATATATATTTCTTTGCCAACACTCTCGGAACGAGACAATACTCTTTAATCATCTTACTAAGCTTGATATTAATGACACATCCAAGGGTAATAACGTGGCCAAAATAGCCCCACCTCGCTTAGACAAATAAGTTCTCTTTTTAAAATATATAGCAGTTTTTTTACGTGCCACCTGATGCAGGTCTGCCCGGTATTTCCTTAATTTGTGTATAATAGCATGATCAGTAGTAAGTTATTTTTTTAGAAAGTTGGACACTATTTCACTTAAACAATGAATTTCACTACCCTTCAACACGGCAATTAACTGCGACCGTTTACTAGGTGCTAATTGGGTTAAGAGAGCGAGTAGGTTCCGGTGTTGTACTACCAATGGCGTTTATTATTATTATTAATACCTTTTCAATGTCACATTCATTTACCCAGGAATTAAAGGATTGCGGATATTCCCGCCAAGACATGAAATGTTGTTTCGCTCCATGTCTAGTGCGCGTTCATAATATATTGATGGTATATACTCACGGTTTCGTAACGGGTATTAACTCCTGTCCATAAAATATACCCTCTATCGGTTCATCCGCCAGGTCTTTTAGATAATACCTGGGTATAATACCGTGTGATATATCTACCGCGCGCACAACAAATATCTCTCCCTAGTGTTTTGTATGTGATACCCTTTATGGAAAATAAATTGTGTTCGAGCTGTTGTTTGCACGCGTACGATATCCCCAACATTCAAATCAATACTATGGCGGTTACGGCGCGAGGTTCTATATTTATATATGTACCGGAACTGTCTTTGTATGGCATTTGGATTATATCTTATCTTGTGTACATCATTGGGGGATTGCTTCATACCCAATGATGAATGTGACGTGTCATTATAAGTCCTAATCATTTCCGGTACGGCGTTTACATAACGTAACGTATTTTATGAAGGGTCATATACCCGTAAATTTTACCTTTTAGAGTTCTTATAAAACGCTCGGCAATGGCACTTTTTGCTTCCCGCAATTGTACATTGTATAACCGAATCATCTTAGTCTGTAAATACCTTTTCACGGTATTGTTCACGAATTCGCCACCTTCATCTACTAAAATTCTGGATATACCCTGGCTATATTTTGCATTCAAAATATCCTTTAAAGCGTTCAATGTTGCCTGTGAAGTTTTACTCTTCATACATTTAGCTTGTGCATACCTGCTAAATATGTCTACGCAAACGAGTATATATTTGTCACCATTGTTCTGTTTGGCTAAATGCGGCATTTCTGCCAAGTCGCAAGACAAGAGGGGACAAGGCTTTGGGAATAAAATATGCCGTCGCGGGAATTTTAAATATTGCTTTACATCTTGTAATGTTGCGGTATTATCGATCTTACGTGCCGATCTATATAACTTGTGGACACTAGCTAATCCAGAGGTAGCCTATGGTTTTCAAAGAGTGTTTTAAGCAGTACTTGCTTTTGTCTCGCCATACTTATCACCGCTACCACTGATAAACACGTTCACACATATCTTCACCGACTATATAACTTCGTACTCGTAACGGTTCTGGCGTTTGTGTTGAAAGGTCAGTTAGTATATACCCATATGGTTGGGATAATACGACTGTTTTGTAGATTTCTACAAACTTTTTGGTTGGCCCAAGCATTCAATTTGTGCTAGGTCACGATCCTTCATTAATATGTAGTGTGATGCATTGAGTGTTATAATCCTTGAATATTTTCCGGGGAAGAGTATAGTTTGTGCTAGCTGTATAACGGACAGACGAGCATGTCGCCCACGGGAGTAAGAATTAGACACAATTTCTGAGTTGGCAGCCTCTAGGAAATTATCATTGCATATTAAAAGGGTTTCTTCCTTCGTAAAGGGATCGGCTTCTTCTAGAGGGTTAATAAATATGGTTTTACTAAAAAATAATTTTGTTTGATAAGGGGATGGTTTTGAAGAGGATGGGAATCTACACCGCATATACAGTATATATCTTGGACAAGTGTGTGTGATATTATAAAATGATGACGTTACATAGTTGTCATTTCCCCGAATTGGTCTGTCTAGCAATGATAATGCGTGCCAGGTCACGAAAGTGACCCGGTATACCAGTCTGCTTTTTCCCCCGTCCGAAATTCCCCCTGGGGGAAATCTGGCCCAGGATAGATTCCCCCCCACCCACCCGGTTATATGGTAAGTGTATCAATGACTTTAACATGACTGAAACATCAAACAATGGCTCGACCATCACAAACAAATTATTAACATAACATTAGGTTAGGTTAGGTTAGGTTGGTTTGGTTTGGTTAGGTTAGGTTAGGTTAGGTTAGGTTAGGTTAGGTTAGGTTAGGTTAGGTTAGGTTTAGGTTAGGTTAGGTTAGGTTAGGTTAGGTTAAACAGTCCTTCAATAAAGTCATTATGTCAACTAATGGTTCCTATATAAGGGGGGAAAAATGGCCAAGAGGGGGGAAAAATATCCTAGGTCTGAAATTCCCCCCCGGGGCAAAACAGCCCAGGCCACTTTTCCCGGGGGGGAAATTGAGCCTAGGCTACTTTTCCCGGGGGGAACTTCAGTCAGGGGGGACAAATTTCCTGCTACACCGGTATGATATACATTTATAATTTATATCTTCGGACGTGAAGTTGCACCTCGTATTACTGTCCATGATGAACTAAGAACGAAGGAATGTTTATATATACATATATATATACCGGTATATATATATATATATATATATATATATATATATATATATATATATATATATATATTATATATTTATGTACCGGGTATATATTTATATATATATATTTTATTTTTTATTTTTTTTTCAATTGAAATTTCATAAGGGTAATTTTCGGTTAAATGATAAATTAATTTTGCGTATGGTGTACTGTATAAACATTTCTCTATGCCAGTATGTTCTGCATACAAATGTGCCTGTGTCCAATTGCCTAGTGGGTCCCATGTGTTGTTGTTGTTGTTCCCTAAGCTGCCTGGCCGAACAGCCCCGAGTCCCTGAGGATGGCCATAGCCACGATTGGACTTTCCCACAGAGCTCTCATTGAGTGTAGATTGTGTTGTTGGCGTAAGTGGTTCTGTGAAATACAGTCTTCTATGATGTGTTTAATGGTATGGGGTGCTGTGTTACATCCCGGGCAGGTGTCATTTCTGACCATAGATGAGAGAGGGTTGGAGGTGTTTTGTTACGGATTGGAAGGTGAGAGGTGATAATTATGTCTTTCTCTGTTGCGGTGAGAGAGGGATGCACTTATGGAGGTGTTTTGTTATGGATAAATTAGTTGGTAGGTGACAGGTGATAGCCTATGCCTTTTTTTTTTTTTTGTGGTGAGGTCATTTGAGGTCTATGCTTTTTTGTATGGGAAATTCCATACTATTACGTAAGGTGAAGAACCTTGGGTGTGGTGAGAGTAGCTTGCGGCTACCACCAGGGGTATTTATATTGTCGTGATGGAGAGAGCCTTTTTTTGGTCCAGGGACTGGAGTTCTCGAAAAGAGGCTCCAGTCCTTCGCGATTTTTGACTTGCAGTGTGCTGGCTTAATAATCCAATGGGGTTGATAGCCTCTGAAGTCCTATTTTAACTAAACAAAAAAGAGAGCCTTCATCAGACTGTCTCCAGCATTGCCCGGCGTAGCAACTCTAGCAGTCATAGCAGGTAAGTAAGCTATATATGCAGTATATAAATATACTGTAAGTGTTGTACAGTATATAGTGTAATACTGTGTGATACACTAATGCATGCCATATTATTTACACGTATTTATACAGTATATAATATACATTGTCCCCACCCTGTTTATAAACATGTACACAAACACACACAGTACTGCATATTGCATATTACTACCTTTTTATGGGATGGATTGAGGGACAGTATAAAATTATATACTATACAAATTATATACAGTATATATATATATATATATATATATATATATATATATATATATATATACCTGTATATATATTGGGGGATGGATTATGTCTTACACGGTGCATTTATATGCATATATATTACAGGTGGATGCCTTTGTGGTGGGATGGTGAATGGTGATGAGGATGATACATCATTAGCACCAGGTGGGCCCCCCAGTGGATCAGGACGGCCGTCATCTCCTACACCTGGTCCAAGTGGTTGGAGGCCCACACCACCACTCCCATCCACATCGAGTGAGGGTGATGATGATGATGGTGATGAGGAGGGAGAGAGTGACGAAGAAGAAGGAGACCGTCAGCCTCATAGTATTGGGATGGTCAATGCGTATAGGGGTAGATACGAAGCCCATTCCTACGATGTCCCCTCGTAGGTTTGAGGTTGATCCATTATTGTATCTTACGGCATTTCGACAGTTTTACATTAGGGAAATACATACTTATATGAATAGATTTGGGAGGTTTCCCCCTTCTTTTAAGGTGTTTGCTGAAATGGAAATTGTTTTAGTGACGCATAACTTGGATGGAGGGGTGGAATTTAAGACTTATTTTGGGGGGGTTTATAATTCAATTCATTACCCTGCAAGATATAGAAGAAATGGTGGATGGGTGGATCAATCATTTGTCAGAGAATATTGAAAAACATATCACCAGCTGTGACGGGTCGGGGCTTGTCATTCATTCGGTTAGAAAGTTTACCATAGCATACCACGTTTTGTTGGTGCGTAATCGGTTGGGGGCCTATGTCCCCTATCCACGTAACGTCCGTGGACAATCCCACGTATATAACCCCGCCGGGAATGTTACCTCTTGTATCATACAATGTGTGGCAGCCTTTAAGTGTAGAGAACGTGGGATGGAGTGGAGGAATATCCCGCTAGTTGTGGAGACGTTAAATGGCTGTAGCGGGAATTGTGTGACTAATGGGGAGATAATGATGATGGGTAATAGCATTACTTGGGAGGCATTATCCACATTGGAAGATCTGAATGAAGTCTCCCTATATGTTTATACCTTAAAGGGGGTTAGGGAGGATGATGGTGCGTTTCGTTATTACCTGAGTCTGTCCCGTAAGGGTAGGCGTAAGGACTTTGCGACCATTGTCCCACTTTTACTGCTGGGGGCCCGTCATATGACACTTATCAAAGATTTGCGGGGTATTATAGCACGCTCACACGTCTTCAAATACCGCCAGGGTTTAATATGTGTCGAATGTGTTTTCAGGTACTTCCCACCGAGTGTTTTACTAGAAACGCATGAATGTTCGTGTAAAGAACATAATATACTGATCTTTCCTTATGAGAATGATACACTTCGCTTTATGAATTATTCACACACCTACTCACCCTCCCATATAGCTTTCTTTGACTTAGAGGAGTACACCGATAGTAATATGGAGGGTAATGTAGATACATCTCTCGTAGGTTACCAGAAAGCCATAGGGTATACGTTTCTTAATGTTGACAGAGCGCGTGGGGTTGTGGCTAAGCGTAGTTATTACGGTGTAAACCCTGTAAATAATTTCATAGACAGTCTTTCTCGGGCATGGCAGGACTTGCAGACAAATATGGTTCATTACCCGTTACGCATGACGGATGAGGAAGAGCTAGATTTTCAAAGGGATCGCGAATGTTTTATGTGTGCCGAACCATTTCTCACTCCGGCCTCCAAACACCGTCACCATGGTCACGCTCTGCGTGAGGGGAACTATATAGGAGCTCTCTGTATGCGTTGTACTTTACAATGTCGCGATTCCCGGACCCGTCTTACATGCGTACCTCATAACATGAGCTATGACATGGAACTAATAATGAAGGAGTTGACTCATGTACGGAAAGGGGTGAAATTACTGGTTAAACAAGATCTAAAGTTTTTCCGTGTTTTGATTGATGACCTTACTTTCATTGATAGTTTGGCGATAATGAATGCCGGGTTGGCAGGTTGGTGGAAAGCCACGTTGCAGCCGGAGAACCCTTGGTATATGCTAGAGCGATGGTAGACTATTAGCCCCCTGAGGCGATATAGTTTGTAGCTACAGGGACGCAATATTTTTGCTATGACTATTTGGACAGTAGAGAGAAATTACATGACCGTACCCTACCACCGAGGGAGTGTTTTAATAATATGCTGACTGGTGGGGGCCTTACCCCCGAAGAGTATGCTCACGCATCGTAGTGTGTGGGATATGGCGGGTTGTGTGTCTTTGGGTGAATATATGGACATGTACTGCAGACTAGACGTCGGTCTTTTGGCCAACGTCTACACAAAGTATCACTCTTTAATACTAGACTCGTACCGACTGGACGTATGTTACTACATGTTGCTTAGCGCGTACGCATTTGACGCATTTTTATACCAATAAGCATTTTTATTAGATCGGGTTTATGACCCACGACTGTATAGGTTGATAAAACGCAATCTTAGGGGTGGGTTGACCACCTGTGTACAACAATGTATGACTGCCAATAACCCTCTTATTAATGAGGATTATGTTCATGACAACCCCTCGTACCTAACCTATTTAGATTTTAATTCTCTGTATGCGACTGTAATGTGTGAAAGTATGCATTTTGGAAACTTCCGGGAGTTAACTCGGGACGAAATTAATGTATTTTTTGAGAGGAGTATGTCTAATTATGAGACTGACGGGTCTGTAGGGTATTGGTTACACATTGACTTGAAATCGATTTCACCAGAAGTGGCACGAAGAACTGATGATTTACCCCTTTGCTTGTCACATATGGATATATCGGAGGCTCTTCTGTCACCTTACACTAAAAGGTTGTTGAAAGAGGAGGATCGCATGAGTCCAAAGAGAAATGTAAAGCTGGTGGCAACCCATGCTGGCGTTCGGGACTTTTTATATCGTTGAGGTTTCTGAATTTGTTGGTAGAGTTGGGATTAGAGATTCAGACGGTTCATGCAATTTATACATTTTCACAAAGTAAGCTTTTTAAACCCTTCATAGAGGGTAATTATAATGTAAAACTTGCAAAATAAACAAACCAAAACTTATACGAACACAGTAAAACGACAAAACAACTAATCAAAATCGCTATGTGAAAACAATGCTTAAGTAAAACAATAATTTATAAATAAAAGAACACAATCCACCACATAGGCTGTACATCACTACATGAGCAAGTTAATCTGTTTCCCAAGCAAACTAATAGCACGTATAACAACGCACTATCGTCCCGTTCAAGGAATTAGTCAATTTGGGAAGTCGGGGACGTTCTGGTAAATGTTTACTAAACTCTGCATGAATAAAGAAACTACAATTAGTGTCAAAATATTCTATTAAAATCAAATTTGCAACTTGACAAGACATTAACAATAGTATAAAATACAAATGGCTATCACTAACGATAGTGCTATTGGGTAGGTACCTGTAAGCATAGCATGCCTCAAGTGACCCCTAACAATTACTACCCTAGTAATAACCTACATTTATTGTACAAATAAACTAAGAAAATCGCAAAAGCAAGCAATTGATGCTATCGACAATGAATAGATACAATATAATAAATACAAATATTTGAAAATATACAATACCGGTATAATAAATAAAAACATTTGAAAATATGAAGAAGGTACAATAGATTTAAACAAAAGAGTACTCTTTTAACAAGAACAATTAATTATAAAAAATAATAATAACAATAGAAAAAGATAAATATTAATACATACAGACAAAAAGTAAGCAGAGGTTATAATAGAAACTTCAAGTTAATAATGCTTGATTAAAATTATTAATATCAAATTTTAAAATACAGTCACAATAATTGACCTTAAAAATATTAAATTTTTGTGTGCAACAATTTACTTGCAACAAAACCTCTATCTACTAAGAGTCTGTATAGTAACCTAGCTCTATCCCAAAAGTCTTCTACTCTGGTACAAATTTTACAAAATCTTATTAGCTGGGAATAAAAACAATTATAAGTTATTTTACTATCGATATTACTATTAGGGAAAGGAAAGTTTAATAATTATGTTAAAATTAAAATCGTCAACTTTGTGGTGTATTTTAAGTGTGCACTGTCCATTAACAATCTGTATATTTATATCAAGAAAATTTTCAATTTTATCATTTACGTTACAATGTGTGAGGGGGATGGAATTTGGATAAATTTGTTAGCGACTTGATTAAAATTTAACATATTACAAACAAGAATATCATCAATATATCTACTATTATTACTTAAAAATTTAGCAAGTGCTAATTTTTCTGGGATGTTATTTTTCTTGCTACTGTCAACTAAGTTGTTCATAAATTTAAATTCTAAAGCGAGCAAGAATAAGTCTGCAATTAAAGGGCTAGCATTTCCACCCATAGGAATTCGTAATATTTGTTTGAAAATGTAGGGCCTGAATCTAACTTAACCCTTAAAAAGCGGCTCACCACATAAGTCGTTTTTAATAAAGCTGGACTATGTGGCGGCGCTCGACATAGGTCGAGTGGCAATTTCAGCACGTAATGTTGCTGAGAGAGAGAGACAAGTGGTGGCAGGAGACTAGCGAGCGTATGACTGCTCCAGACCACCGCGGCGAACCTACTGACACGAATCTCAGCTCCCTCCTCCCTCTCTCACTCGCTACATACTGAATTGTATGGGGAAAGTGGCTAATTACCTGCTTTTTGCACTCGCGTTGCACGGTTATTGCAAGAAAACTAGCCATCATATAAGGATCGTTATGGTGTCATTCGAAAGCTCTGTTTATGCCCTTTCAGGGATAGATACTTGTTTTACGTTCGGGGTCTTATTTAGGCATGAAAATGATCACGTAAACAGCCCTATTTTGGCTAAAAACACCCCGCTGGGCGGTACATATAAATAAACCGCATAGGCCGTTAAAGAAGGGTTAAGTATTGAAAAGGAGGAATTTAAGGGCATCTTTAAGTTTAGTTCTATCAACATATACTGAACTAGTGGGATCAAAGCTAAGTGACGCATTATTAACCCTTAACTGGCGGTGCGCATCATATGTCGAGTGAAAGAAATTTGGACTATATGGCGGCTCACAACATAAGTCGTGTGGCATTTTCAGCACGTAATGTTGCTGAGAGAGAGAGACAAGTGGTGGCAGGAGAGTAGCGAGCATATGACTGCTCCAGACCACCGCGGTGGACCAACTGACATGAATCCCACCCTCCTCCACCCTCTCACACTCGCTACACAGTGAATTGTTTAGGGAAAGTACCGAATTACATGGTTTTCGCACTCGTGTTGCACGATTGTTGCAAGAAAACTAGCGGTCATACAAGGATCGTTGGGGTGTCATTGGAAAGCTCTGTTTATGCCCTTTCAGGGATAGATACTTGTTTTACGCTCTGGGTCTTATTTAGGCATGAAAATGATCACGTAAACAGCCCTATTTTGGGTAAAAACACTCGCTGGTGGCTACATATTATTTACCGCCTAGACCGCTCGTTAGGTGTTAAAATATGAATTAACATTTATGTAACAATTGCGCCAACTTTCAAATCTGTCAAAATGCAAATCTATAATAAAGCAAAGTTCTGAAAATACTAAATCTAAAGGAAAATTGGTATACAAAGTTGAAAAGTTGAAGCTATGTACTGAGGTAACTTTCCGCATGGTATTAAGTTTATCAATAACTTCTATTGAATTGTCAACACTCCAATAATAGTTAACACCAGTTCTATTCTTGATGGTATCACAATATCGTTTATTAGTACTTTTAATGTATTTTAAGCAATGTACGACCTGTTTTGACAAAGTTTTAGTGGTAGCAAATTTTGCTCCAGCAATAAAGCGATATAAGGTCTTTTATGAAATTTGGGTAACATGTATAATTTAGCAATGCATTTATTCTTATCAGAAAGTTTAATACCAAAGGTTATATTTGTATTTGTATGTTCATTAATTAAGTTATCACCAATTAAATGTTCCTAAATTTCATAAACAGAATTACAGCAAATATTTGTATGAAATTTATTACCTTTAGTGCCTAGTTCTTTTTTCATGTTTTCTAGATAACACTTCTTAGAAGCTAGAGTTATTGCTGGCTTTATCTACTGTAGTGATTACAAAATGTTTATGCAAATCTATTAAATAATTTTTAAGTTTATTATAATTACAGTTTACAAAATCAGAAAGATTAAATTCATGTTTTAAGGAGAAAACTTTATTTCTAATTAATTTAATCAATAATTTTGACCATGCTTCTAGCTCCCTCGCACCGCAGCGCTTAGTTTTTAACAATTTCTCTTTTAATCTATTAACTGAAAAAACAATATCTTTTAAAATGTTGTCAAATATTACTTTATCATTCCCTATTCTATATTTAAAACGTTTTTGACATAGCTCCTCTAATTTGTCGTTTGCAAATTGTTTAACTATTTCTACATCACCTGTAAATATATGACATATCGGACTAAAAATGAACTTTATTAATGCATTACGTCTGTTAGCTCGCATATCCATGACTCTTTCACATACGCATTTATTATTATTGAAAATATCATTTTCTGAAAGATTATCTAAAACTTTATTATAATTACAAATAATAGACCCAACAGGTCGCTCATATGAATAAACTATTATTGGTTTGAAATCTGTATATCCATCCATCAACTTGGACTTAACTTTCTTTGAATTTATTATACTGATTAACATTAATTTTGTTTAAAATTTAAGAGGAATAATTAAAAGTGGATATGACTTTATCTTTAATAAGGTTATCTATGGATTTCTTAGAATTGCCTCTAATACATCCCATAACAGCAAAGACAGTATTTTTTAATTTATTGGTGAAATTATTTTTATTATTTAGAATATTTTCTATCAAAGGAGCAAAACTTTTCTTTTGTAGGCATTTCAATGATTTTTTTAATTGTTTAATTCCGAAATTAATATATAATGAATACACATTATTGACAATCAGGTTAATATCTGACCTGTTTTTCTTTTTATTTAATAAAATTTAGTCTGCATGGTCTTCTGTTTCTAACGGGGAAGTTAAAGTAAGGGTTATTAAAATCGTATTTTAAAAAGTCTTTATATAATATGTTGCCTACACCTTTAATTTGATTATTAAGTCAGACAAAGAACTCTGACTAATTGTCCCATAAAGAATAGACTGTTTAAACTCATGAGTAATGCCATATATGGCCGTTCCTTACTAAGTGAGACTAGATATGGGGAAAATCACACATACTGTATGTTACTGATGCTGGTACTTACCTCAGGAAAGTGAGAGATGTACATTTTCTAAGGTGTATACCACTAGGGAGGGATAGATGTATTTTTATTAACAAGAAGAAGACAATTAAAATTTCCCAGCCTGCTTATTTGGGTTTCCAAATATTAGACTTTGCCAAATTTCACATGTACAATTTTGTTTATAATGTCCTTAAATGGGGTTATAGTGATAATGTAAAGTTGGCCTATAGTGATACTGATTCCTTGGTTATTAAGTTGTGTGTACAGGATATTAATGAGGAAATGAGGATTAACCATCTTAATTCATATCTCGATTAAAGTAATTTTGACCCACGTCACCCTCTTTATGACCCCTCTAGGAAGGGTCAGCTTGGTCTTCTTAATTTAAGTCGGAAACCTCCTCGGACCCGATTGTGGAAATCATTGCCATACGCCCTAGAACGTACAGTATTTTAACCCTCTCACAAACCCAAATTGCTATGTGTAAGGGACTGCGCTCTCACCATAAAAGTTGTTTAACACATGATATATACAGAGCAGCTTTGTTTGAGGGGAGACGTCAGAAGTTTGTATGTCATAACCTACGTAATGTAAAGGGTCAGATGTCTTTACCTAGGATGAGGAAAAGGGGGTTGTCAGTAATTGATGATAAACGATACTATGTTGGTGGTAGGTCCCTAGCATATTTTCATCCAGACATCCCATTGCTTAATGATGATGATGATGATGATGATGATGATGATGGTGGTGGTGGCGGTGATGTAGATGATAGTGGTGATGATGATGATGATAGTGTGGAAGAGGAAGAAGAAGAAGGGGTTTCCCGAAAGAGGGTGCTTGGGTTACCTGAGGGTCTAACAGCAAAAAGGTAAAGGTGTGAGTAATGTTGTTGTGTGTGTAGATACAATGGCGGTGGGATGGTATATATATATATATATATATATGTGGGAAGGATCTGCCTTGTGTGGACCAATCGGCTTTCTGAAGACTCCCATTTTGCTATTGTTCGTATATATGTAATTTTTATTTTTATGCATGTAATGTATGCGTGTATATGTATGCATATGTGATTGTATATGTATTTATATGTACAGTATATGTATATGCATTTCTTCATATTTACATAAGTTAGATAACAGTTTGCAAGGGATATGCCTTGTGTGGGCCAAGCGTCTCTCTGTAGACTCCTGTTTTCTTATATTTTTATATATACTTGTGTTCATCGTGTATTACAGCACATATTGTATCATTACTATTATATATTTTTATTAGTTTACTTTGTTGTGCATATCATGTTATAGTTTCATATAGGCTATTTTGTATACGTTTATACTAAATATTATGCTTTGCATTGTAATGATTTTGGTTTTGTTAAAGTTCATTGATTTGTATCAAATTGTATATATGATTAGATTAGATTGTTAGGTTAGGCATATTTCAATGTATATGCCTCTCTGTATAAGTATATATAATTTGTAAGACATTAATTTTGTATGTAAAAGAAGTATGTTCCTAAAAATATGGCAACAGGCAGTAGGATAGCAACACTTTTTGTATTTATATGCTAGTTAGCAACTCACAGATGATTTAGGACCGGTATTTAAGCCTCACTCTCCCCTTGTTTTCTTGTATTACCCTGAAGATGTCTAGAGAGAATAGACGAAAGCTTGGTGTTCCATTGTTTCCATTTTCCTAGCGAGTTTTGTTACATTATATATATATATATATATATATATATATATATATATATATATATATATATATATATATACTTTTTAATGTGTTTGTAAATAAATTGTCTATATGTATAACAGATATTGTTCGTATGTTTTTTTCCTTTGTATTTTATGACTGTGTGTTATTCATACACTCTGCGGGACTATTTGTGTTGTACTAAGCATGGTGTCCCGCAAGTTGGTGGTTACGGTCACCACCACCAGAGGTCTTTACATTGTAGAGGTAGGTCCTTTGCCAGTCTACTTCGGGTGTTGGTTGGGGAAGCACCTGTGTGTACGCTGGTCTGGTAGGGTTTTTATTTTTTATTTTATTTCTATTTTTATTTTTTTGCAATTTTTGCCGAAATTTGACTGACAATGTTAGTATATGTTTTGTTTGTTTTCCAATATTATTTTGTAGTAATATATGCCCTGTGTTCATAGGGCACCCTGGGCTTACAAGAAAAAACATGAGTGCTCAAGAATCCTGTGAGATCTCTTGGAGTTCTTGAGCTTGATTTTGTAGTAATACATTCACTGTACCACTAGGACCCCTCAGACTTGCTTAAACCAGGCATAGTCAGGAATCCCTTGAGATCTCATGGGTTTCACGAGCACTCCTGGTCTGAGTGAGCTTGAGGGGTCCTATATACAGTACAATAACACTTTCACTCTGTCCACTCAGACCCACTTCAACCAGGAGTGCTTATGAGATCTTGAGGGTTTTCTGAGATCCCATGATTCTGAGATTTCCTGATTCTGTGATCTCATGAGATCTCGTGGGTTTCATGAGCACTCCTGTTTTGAGTGAGTCTGTGTGGTTACTTATAATTATACTACTTATGTGAAGCACAGATATGGACTTTATATTAAAATGATATAAACAAGTCAATGATTATTACCAGAGTAGTTTTGCCACTATATGCACAAGGGAACCATTATAATAATATAATAACTAAACTATGGTGATCTTACTAAGCTTAGGAATGATCTGTGAGAATCAAAAGGGTAACATCCAACTCCATTAGCTTTCTAATTCTCACAAGCTCATTCCTAAGTTGAATAAATATATGTATGAACTCATTATATATTTGGCCATCTGGACATTACTAGCCTACAAGACTGACGGAAATCTACACCAAGTAAGGGTAAGGTCAACTGCAAAAACAAAGGCAGCATATTTCTCCTTATAGATCACTAATAATACAGTCACGGTCGAGAGTCGTACTCTACTTCTATAATTTCAACTCCGATTTTCTCTCTCTCTCTCTCTCTCTCTCTCTCTCTCTCTCTCTCTCTCTCTCTCTCTCTCTCTCTATATATATATATATATATATATATATATATATATATATATATATATATCCTTCTTGTCTAAACAAGTCTTAGTTTAGTTCATTATGGTTCAGAAGTATGATTGTACTAAACCAAGAGGATAATTAACTTGAAGTTATGAAGGTAGGACACATCTTATTTTGTCCGTGGGTGTATGAACATTTTACTGCAACGCCACAATCACCCTCTCACACACACATATATAAAACAGAAACTAGTCAACAACACCAATAAATCGTTTGGTTACCTAATGTTAGCTGTACGAGTAACACTCATTTTTAGCTAAAGTTAATTGAACTGGAAAAATCTGAGGCCTTTCAACATTGAACTAAATCAAACTTTTCAGTTAGTTAGATAGGATATTTACGCTAGGGTGCGCTTTCCCCGGCAGTCAACTCAGTGTCAACCCTTTGGAGCAGAGGCTACTGCATAATTATCCATGTTACCACAGAAGGGACGTCACAAATGGCTCCAGGTTTCTGTTCACTGCTTGGTAAACAGAGGCATCAGGTGTATGTAGATATCCCCATCCGTGTCATCATACTCGGAAATGTAATTCGAGTTCACTATTGTATATGAGCCGAGTGCATAAATGATTGCACTACAGGACAACTTTGAGGCGGGGTTTGGAATCCTCCTCCCCTTGTAAGAAAAATTCACCTACTAGACGAGACAGAGAAAGGGGTGAGGGAACGCGAAAGTGGTCCCGGACTGTAAGAATTGGAACTTTATATGTTGTTTCTGTTCGGTCTCTGTCTCGAGTTGGCCACCCCCAGCTATGGAGTATGTAACCGAGTATATACATACATACATACATACATATATACATACATACATACATACGACAAGTATTCAGTATCATATAACAAAATTTGAAAGTTGAGTGAAGCTTGCATATTTTTTACTCCAAAACTAATCAAGTTTGAAGCCAGAACCTTGGTATGCTCAACCACTTCAAGGGGTTCTTTACCCCTGCACAGCTTCTTGCTCTGTACAGGGGCACAGTGTGTCCTTGTATTGAGTATTGTTCACATGTGTGGGGAGGATCCTCTCACACCGCACTCCTAGATAAAGTAAAAAGGAAAGACTTTTATATCATTAACTCCCGTCCACTCACCAACTCTCTGCAATTTCTCTCTCTACGCCGCAATGTTGCATCTCTCTCTCTATTCTATCGCTACTACAATAATCAGTGTTCCTCAGAGTTCTCCCAGTGTATACCACCTCCTCTACGTAGGGTATGTAGTACCCGTCTTGTAACACAATCTCACCCCTACTCTGTGCAACTCTCTAACTCAAGAGTGAAACAATACTCCCAATCCTTCTTCTATTTAACAGGTGAACTCTAGAACTCTCTCCCAGCTGAATCCATCTTTCCCTCATCCTATGACTTAAATTGCTTCAAACTCTGTGTGTCCAGGCATTTTGGCTCGAATATTCCTTGATTTTGGCCCTGTTACTCTTTCAACACTGGGGGAGGCACTTGTCACAGGCAGTTTTGCCTTTTTTCTCCTTCATCCACATATAGCTTAGTTATATATATATATATATATATATAATATATATAGTAATAATAATAATTGGTTGTCTTATAATAAGTAAGGCAAACTTCGGGATTAGGCTATATAAACAAGTACAAGCACATATGACTCCCAAATCTTAAATTATTATGTTCCTTCCAACAACCAACCATACTCCTAAAATCGATTAATGAAATTTACAAACACATGTGGCAGTCCGTGGATCGAACCCAGGATGCTCACACCGAAAATCAACACCTGTTAGAGATATTGAATATTGCAAAATAATAGTCTGTTCCCATACACAGTATTTACCAATAAGGCTCACTCATTTGCCATAGGCTTTCTTCTACCCTCAGGTAAATAAATGTTTCTACCATACTATATTCAAAATATTTGTGTTTTATATGTTAACAAATTATTAGACATATATTGTACCTCATATCCCTACACCTCGTCAAATTTTGTATGTCCGTCGTAAATTATTTGCCAATATTCGCATAGGCATTCGCCAAATTGGAGGGGGTATCTCCATTTATTCGTCACATTCGCTGAAAAAAACAGTGCTACCAATAACTCCAATTCGCTGAAAGGAGAATTGCAACGAATATGCCGATGAGGCTGCAGCCCTTCGCGAAATGAATATGAAAAGTACGTTTGTCGTATGAGCTTCCCAAGGAATTTTGGATTTGCCTTGATTATTTTTAATTTCCAAAATATAATTTCCGCGAAGTATTTGAGAACGTGTACCAAGTTTAATGAATATTGGAGAATATAACGGCCTCGCCATCAAAATTTGCCAATGTGCGATAGGTCCATAACACTTACTGTACCATAGGGTATTACTATAAATGTACCCTCAAGTACCAGGTTATGTGGTCAAAATGATTTTGTCTTCAGAAGTTTTTTTTTTTTTTTTTTTTTTTTAAGAGACAATGAACTGAGGAAGGAAAAACACAGATAAAACAAAAAGGTCCATGTGCCTAAAGGCATCCTCCATTCATAACATTTTTGTAACAACTGGATTTAAACATTTGTAGATTGTAAGTTTGTGGAAAGCAATTCGAGGGAAGTGAATTCCAAAGAGTAGTAGCTCTGGGGATAAATAAATTTTGATAAGCAGAAGTTCTGCATTGTGGAGGAGAAAGTGTAAATTCATGGGCGCTCTCAGCTGCCCTAGTTCTACGGGGAAAGATGTGGAGAGGCGGCACAATTGAAGCAAGTTCCTCGGAACAATTGCTGTGAAAATATCTGTAGAATAATGCAAGGGATGCAACGTTTCTTCGTATGGATAATGTAGGAAGGTCCTGTGTGATTGCAGGGTTATTTATTAATCTAATAGCTTTATTTTGAATTTTGTCCAATTGCCTCAATGCAACCACTCCACTTCCACCCCACAGAGGTGAACAGTAATCCATCTGAGAACGCACATGACTTTTATATATTACGGCCAACTGCTCGTCAGTGAAGAATTCTCGAACTCTGTACAGGAGTCCCAGTTTTTTAGAGGCATTCTTAGCAATGCTTCTAACATAATGTGTCCAGCTCAAGTTAGTAGTTAATGTTACACCGAGAATGTCAATACTAGGGGAAGTGGGAATATTTACATCATTAAAAAATATATGGGACTCAGTGAGATTCTGTCGGTTAGAAAATTGAATGTACTTGGTTTTCAGTGCATTAAAGGAAACTAGATTCTTTTGTCCCCATTCATTAATTCTAGAAAGGTCCTGGTTCAGAGAAATTGCAGTGATTATTTTTGAATTTATAAGATCGGGTTGGGTGAAAGAATTGGTAAATGTGAAGGAACTGTGGAGTGTTGAGTCATCTGCGTAGGAATGTATTGGATTATGAGTGGTAGATATGAGATCATTGATATGAATGAGGAACAGAGTTGGGGCCAAAACTGATCCCTGGGGAACACCAGCATTTATTGAGTGAAATTGAGAATAAAGGCCATCTACCATTACACATATTTTTCTGTTATGAAGATAAGAAGAAATTAGTGGAACTAATGATGCAAGGCCGTAGTGTGACATCTTGGACAATAAGGATTGATGCCAGACTCTATCAAATGCCTTTGATATATCCAGTGCTATTGTATGTGTTTCACCATGTTGGTCTGTAGCTTGGTTGATTTGATGCGTAAGAAGGCAAAGAATGTCTGCAGTTGATCGACATCGTCTAAAACCATATTGCCTATCACTGATTAATTTATTATTCTCAAGATGCTTAATTATGTAATTATTTAATATAATTTCAAAGACTTTACCAAGAGTGGAAGTTATAGCTATTGGTCTGTAGTTTGATGGATCTGAAGAGGCACCTTTTTTAGGAACTGGATGGATGTTTGCTTCTTTCTAGGGTACTGGGAAGCATGAGGTATGAGTACAAAGACGGAATTTTTTTGCCAATACAGGAGCGAGCACCAAGGAGCAATTCTTAAGTACTATTGGAGGAATTTCATCTGGACCAGGAGCCTTATCTACTGAGAGATTCTGCAAAATAGTTTTGACATGTCTGGTGTGGATCTTAAGTGAGGGAATTTCAGGCGAATTAAAATTAAGTACAGGGACATCTTGATTTATTTCATCTAAGGTTGAGTTGGTGGAGAAAATATCCGCAAGAAGGTTAGCTTTACCTCGTGGGTCACTTACAAGATTGCCAGTCGGAGATTTTAATGGTGGAATGGATGAAGCAGTAGTGAAGTTGGATTTGAATGAGTTAAGAGTAGACCAAAATATTTTGTTATCATTTGGATTATTTAGAAGTTTATTTGCCTACTTGTGGAGAAAGTTTGATTTAGTTAGGTTTAATACAGTTTTGGCATGATTTCTGATGTTTCTAAAGTAATTAAAGGCTTCATGTGTTTTTGATCTTGTGTATGCATTGTAGGCTATTGCTTTTTGTTCAGTTACTCTAGCACAATTATGGTCAAACCATTTAGGTGAATTAGATCTTTTACTGTACTTTTGATGAGGAATATAAGTTTCCATTCCAATTTTTACAAAATCTTGTATGTGGCTCAAGGTGGAGTGTGCATCATTAGAAAAGAAAGAGGTCCAGGGAATATCAATATAGAAACCTTGAAGACCCTCCCAGTCTGCCCTATCGTAATGCCATTTAGTCACCAAAACAGGTTCAGAGTGGGAAGGTGTGGTAGGTGATAGACAGGTGGCCTGTATCAGACAGTGATCAGAAGATCCAAGCGGGGACCTCACTGTAACATCATAATTTTCTGAATTGGTTGTTGAGTTGAGAGATAACACCTCAAAAGTTAGAAGAATTCTGACCCAGTTAGCATGTGGGAGCTTGGATATAAGCTGAGAAGTGTTGCCAACGTCTGAGAACAGTGCATACAACTCATGGTACCTGGTACCGCCCGATACGGTCAGTTACAAGGACCACATATAATGGATGTACGTCGTACATCCCTGGTACTGACGAGTGACTTTGTTTTACTGTAGGCCAATGTACGTCGCTGGTATAGTAAGGGTAAGCATTCTCATTTGGCGTAGGGATGTGGTAACCCCACCATCCTCCACGATCGTGGTGCAGATAGCCCCATAATCCCCTTACGATATAGATGTTTGGATGGAGGGCTAGTAACCCCCACCCTGTAAAAAGTATTTCGCTAATAACTGAACGAATAGGCCTCTGAATGGGACGGACCATACGTTGTCGACCTCGGACCACTTAAAGGACATGAGACTGGCCACGTTGAATGTGAGATGCGTGAATAATGAAACGAAAGAGAGGGAAGTTGCGAAATTGTTAGAGGATGCAGAAGTAGATGTATGTGGACTGGCTGAGACTAAATGGAGGGGCACATGAATAAGAGACTGGGAGTATGGTGTGGGTATATGTGCTGGAGTGGCGATTAGCAAGGGTTGGAAGGAGAAGATAAAAGAACATGGAACAGTTGGATTTAGGATTATACTGTATGTGTTAGACTGAAAGTAGGAATACAGACGTGGGCAATTGTGTGTGTCTATGTACCGACTGAGGATAAAAATGCGAGAGTGAAAGAAGAGTTTTTGGAGAAGGTGGAAAAGCGTGTGGAGAAGTTTGATAGAAGTGAAAGAGTTATTGTGATTGAAGATATGAATGGTAAGGTAGGGAACGAAAAAGTGGATGGGGTGGTGAGACAGTGGGGGTGCTCGCGGGAATGGATAATTATGGGAGTGTATTGCTGGATATCTGTGCAGGAAGAGGGATATTTATCGCAAATATCTTCTTGCATCACAAGGTGATCCAAAATTATACATGGATGGTATTAACAAGGAAGGAAGGGGAAGAGGTTGAGAGCAAAGCAATGATTGATTATGTGTCTTTAGATGAAAGTTTGAGACGGTCAGTGATGGATGCGAGAGCCTTTAGAGAAGTGGGGGCAGGTCTGTTGGACTTTTTAATTGTAGCGAGAATTAGGGTATAGCGCAAGTGGCTAAATAGGAGGGGAAGAAGACAGGAGACGGGAAGTAATTTGAGAAAAGTAGAATTAGTATAGAAGAAGGACAAAGGGGAAGATTTCAAAAGGGAGGTAGAGGAGAGATTGGGGAGACATAACTTGGAACATCTGAGGGAAATGAAAGGAGTGTGAAGGGTGTTGAACCCAGGAAGCACGATAGGCCTTCCGGAAGTATGTCCTAGGCAAACGCAATAAGCCTCATGGAAAATAGCCCATACACAAATATATAAATAAATAAAACCCTAGTGCCTGTGAAATGGAAGCAATATGTAACTAGAAGGCATGTCTCCTTACCACCACCTCCTGCCTTCCCCTAACATGTGTCTTACCCCCCCTCTCTCCCTCCACTTCTCCCCTCCACTTCACCCCTCCTCATTTATTCTAATCTTCCGTCCAATATCCTCTTCTTTCCTTTCTTCCGCCTCAAATACGTAGAGTCACCACTCTCCGTTCCGCCCTCCACCTCCTCCCACCATTTAACATGTGCCGGAGACAGCTGTCTCTCACAAATATCTTGCAAGACATCAGAGAGCGTGGATGTATGTCACGCTCTCTCAAATATTTTGACTGGATATTTGCCGTTTACACCTACGTTCTGGTTCTTTAATGGTCACATGTTCATAATACAAGTAAAATATACAAATAATTAGCAGTAATATTGCTTTATATGGTAAATATATTTTTTTTGTCTGAATTGAAGCTAATCTTTTCGAACTGGAAAGCGTTTCAAAAACATGAATGGCATGCTTGGCGGGTTAAGGATGAAATATGTGCAGCATTTGAGTCAGTGTGTGGGGTTAGGAAGAGGGGTAGGGGAGTACAAAGGAGTACAAAGGAGTACAAAGGAAATCAAGCAACAACAGGTCTAGTGACCCTTCTAGGCTGCTTGTCCTCCAAAACACTGAGGATCAAGTGTCCAAACAGTGGTTTAGAGTGGGTAAGGGAACTACTGCCCTGGAACTAATGTCCGTGGCAGGACTAGGAAGTTAGTAGGGGACATATGGGTTAGTAACTGAGGGGAGGATAAAATAAAGTTATTCATTTACAAACGCAGTCAGTCGCGGGTTTGATGCAAGATATTTGTCTAGGCGGAGTTTAAATGAATCAACGGTGCTGCAGTCTATAACGTCTCGGGGAAGCCCATTCCACAAGTTGACAACTCGATTGAAGAAGAAATTCTTAGATTCGTGTGAGTTAAAAGATTTACCAATAATTTTGCAACCGTTTCCCCGCGTGTAATTAGATTGGTCGATAGTGAAGTACTTACTACAGTTCATATTGTCGATGCCTTTGATGATTTTGAACACTTGAATTAAGTCACCTCTTAATCTGCGCTGGGTTAAAGGAAATAGATTTAATTCTCTAAGACGCTCTTCGTATGGTTTGTTCTTTAGGCTAGGTATCATTTTGGTAACTCTACGTTGAACTCGTTCTAGCTTGTTTATGTCTTTTTGGTAATAAGGGCACCAGCATTGAACGCAGTATTCCAGAAGAGGGCGGACTAAGGAATTGTAAAGGGTTAGGATAACGTCTTTGGATTTATGCTCAAATGACCTGCCTATCAAGCCAATTATTTTGTTTGCCTTCTTAACAACCTCTGATCATTGTTGACTCGGTTTTAGGTTACTCGATATTGTTACTCCCAGATCGGTTTCTCTGTTTGCATTCATAAGCTGAGTGCCATTCATCGAATAGTTTGCTTTCTCATTTAGGTATCCGATATGTAGTACTTTACATTTATCCGCATTGAAACTCATTTGCCAAATTTGGGCCCAATGTGACAATTTATCTAGATTGTGTTGCATATCATCAACTTGTTCTTTTGAGAGTACGCTATTTGCAATTTTTGTATCGTCAGCAAATTTTGAGATTGTACAGGTGAGACCCTCATCTATGTCGTTGATGTAAATTAGAAAGATAATTGGTCCTAGTACCGATCCCTGGGGTACCCTGCTACTTACATTGGTCCATTTAGATGCCTGAGTGAAGGGAACAGCGTGGTGGAGTGAGGAGGTTATATGATCGGTGGAAGCTAAACAACAAAAATGTGTAAGAAATTTTAAGGGAGCAGAGGTAATGAGGAAACAGAAAGGGTGAAGAGGGAGATGTATGTAGAAAAAAGAAGAGAGGAGGAGAGAGTAGTGAGAGTGAGTAAACAAAGAGTGGAAGAGTTTGGAAGGAATCTAAGTGCAAATTGTATTGAAAGCAGCAAACTGCTTTTGAAGGAGGTGAAGAAAGTGAGAGAAGGTGGAAAAAGAGGTGGCTCCCTCTCTAACGAATCCTTTGACTTCCGGATACAACTAAGGAATACAACCGGGAACCTGGCCCCCAATGATCCAACACCCATATCACTCAGAATAAGGAACTCCAAGGACCTTGCAGGTGAACTGTCCACTCCTGTTGGTACAGCTGCTGCAATGGTCAAGTGTAGGAAAGGACGAGGGAGCCGCATTGTTGAATATGTGTGCCGGTTGTGTGTCATCTTTTGCTCAGGAGAATCGAAGGTGATGTGATTATTTGTCATTGTTTCAATGTCTATGAGGCCATCGGCTGGGAGTGGAAAATCTTTGGTCACGTAAAACCTCGTCTTGATGGGTTCTTTGTTGCGACGTGAGAATCGGAACGGAATGTCCACCATACCAACTAGTTGTAGGTTATTCCATGTAACTCCTGTAAGTTGTATTCCTGGCTGGCTAAGATTACATGTGCGCTTAACACCTTTCTTGCGGTCCCCGTCATATGACGGGCGCCATTTTGAGCCTATTATGTGGTCTGGGATTGAGGTCAGTTGTTGCAAGCAGTGCGGGTGGTCCCCAACTGGTGCCCGTGATGGTCAGACACATACTGACATGACTCATAGCTATGTCTTGTATCACTGCAGTGTTACACATGGCGAACACAGCAAAAAATTGCTAATTTTCGCAATTTTTGCCTACGTTTGAAATATTGTTGCAAGATAACCAGACCTTGTAAAGAGATGATTCAGGTGTCATTGGAAAGCTCTATCATTGTACTATCTCGGATATATACTTAAATTCTACACCTGCATGAGGCAAAACATCTTAAGATCGGCAGACTAAAGGGGCGAAGCGTGTTTTACTCACCAATTAGGAGTGGTATAGGATATGAGTGTAGCGGAGACTTGAGCCTGGGGGAAGGGCAGGGACCAGGAACAACACAGCTCATCCCAGTTGTACGACTTACATACGACATCCCTCACACCAAAGCCTGAAAGAAAGGGATAATATCTGGACCGGTTAATCAGAACATTTATGACGACTTATCTCCTGATCATCGTATATTTAATGCCATTATCCAAATTCTAGTTCCATTACTACTTCAAGAGCATGATCAAAGCTTGGTATTATATCTTAGAATAATCTAATTTTCCTTAATAATAGCTGGTGATGACGTCGGTGGAATAAGTTGTTAATTCATTGGTTTGTTATGCCTCCCGCCTCACCGTTAACTTACGATATCATTGAATATGCAGGCTCGGATTCATATTCTTTTTTATAAAGGAGTAAAGCTAAATATATTTGAAATAATGGCATATATATAACTATGATTTGTCTAATAATTAGACCTAAAAATATCTCGCAATCCAAACTAAACCATGAGATTACATATATGCACAGATTTCTTTGTTCTAGCTGTGTAGTAAAAATCAGTAGTTACACGAAAACCATGATGAGTTTTTTTATGTGAAATATAAAGATATAGACAGTAACTTTACATTTCTATGACGTGAAACAAACCGTATTAGTCATGGGCTATTAGAAGCGCACAGAGACTATCAAGGAATTATAATAGTACTTTACAATGGCATAGCTTACGACTAAAATTTTCGCCGAACTATAGAATATAAATAGCTATTGTACATTAATTTGTTAATGTCCTGTCAGTGTGGTTAGATGTTAACATTTGCATAAAGATAATTGGCACTTACAGTATCTTTCAATATTTATTTTGATTAAATGTACTATTTGTTACACCTAAATTATTATGGGTTATTGATTGGGTGAGAGATACGAAGGATGCACGTCTTCAATGGGTTTTATTTATACACAAGAGTATCAATTACACAAGACGCAAGTTATACGGTTGATCGGATTCTAGGATGCGAATAAACTATATAACAGAGATATTAGTATCACAAGTAATATCATTGTACAAACACATATATGTACAATATCTTGCAACACAACCTAATATATACCTTAACCCTCTCACGACCATATGACTCAGAGGTTGCCAGATTAGCAATACTAAATAGAGTTCTCTCACTCTTATAATGACCTCTCCAATTTTAGTTTTCTGCCCACAGCTAACTCAAAGACAACTGCAGAGGTTGAAGTAACTAAACTAAAGGTTTCTAAATACCCCTGATGGTAACAAAGGCTTTAAAGTATCCCTAATAGGCTCACAATTGCGTCAAGAACGTGAGAGGGTTAATAGCCCTTTCTGTACCGGCGACGTCTTATTTAATTTATTCAAGCTATATTTAGAGGACTTTGTGCAGCTTAAGAAGGATCTGTGGTAGTAAAAAGGGTTAAGTGAAATATATCGAAGCGTGTTAATTGCCGAGGCCATTTTTATGCTGATTGAAATCGTCTAACAGAAGCCAGAATAAATTTAATAGGACAGACCGGTACTGAAAGGGTTAAAGTAATGAGGGGTATGGTGACACCTGGTTTCCTCCTATCCATCAATTATAAGGTCATTAGCTCTATGGCACTGGACAGAGGGACAGGTAGAGCAGGTGATCATAAGAACAATTGAGAAGGGGTTCTGGCGTGAAGGAAATCTGGAGTGGCGGCGTCTTCGCCGTGGATGGCTCCCGACTTCTCTCGACCGGATACAAGATTGTGACCGGTGGGGGACAGCAGGCCGCTAACCATTGGGGAGCAGTACAGGGAGCCAAACCGCCACAACCAACCCCTGCCCCCTTCTTGGGAGTATGAGAGCCGGGTAGCTTCGGTCGCCCGGGCAAGTACCACACTCTCAAAAAAGCCACACACATAATTACACTTTTTTTTTTCTACACCGAGAAATTACTCTCCAGCTGTCATTTCTCGAAGACTTCTTCTAGCCAGAGACATCGAGAGTAATCCAGGACCCACCCACAAATACATATGTCCAATGTGCTCATAACCTATCACTTTGAGTCTCCACACAAAGGGTTCAGTTGTCTGCAATTCATATGGGAACTGGACCCATTTCACTTGCACAACATTTGCCTCCACGGAACACTACACAAACACCTGGACCTGTTCCTCATGCTCCTCCCTTTCCCAGTCAAACCCCTCACCTACACCCCCCACACCTCTCCTTTCCAACCTACCAATCCTTTTCGTACCATCCACATCCTCAACCCCTCCTATCCCAACCCAACTTAATTCATCCATACCCTCATCTCCTGCACCTCAATCCCCATCTCCATCACCACCTCACCCATCTCCTTCCTCCTCAGCCCCACCTCATCCCCGTGCAGCAGCACCCAACATACACCGCACACACAACATCAACATTCTTCAATTAAACATAGAAGGCAATGTCAAGGCATTATCACAAAGGAACACGAACTCTCACACTTCATCAAACAACACAACATACACATTGTCATCTTACAAGAAACAAAACTCCACACAACACAAAAAACACCTACATTTCATAACTTCACCACCATCAGACAAGACCGGGCCGACAGCGGCGATGGTGGACTCATCACCTTGGTACTCAGAACAATAAACTTCTCAAACACCAGTGTGCATGCCAAATCCTTCTTCCCTCCACATGATAACACAACAGAAATACAATCAATCAAAGTAAGCACTGGCAATAAATTCAACATACATACATACATCCCCCCCAAACATCCCCTACAGTACCCAACGACTACAGACCACAATTACAACAGATCACAAACACTCGACATATCATCCTGAGTGGTGACTTCAATGCCAAGACGTCGGCGTGTTTTGTCGATAACCCTGACACAGACAGAGGGGTGGTCCTACAAAGCCAATCAGATAACCTTTTCATCCTTAACGACATCCATCAATATACCCATATTTCCCACCAAGCCCTCATCTTCCCATCATCTCCAGATAACCCCTTTTGCTCCCCAGAACTCACCCCCAAAACATCCTGGAGAGTGGTCAAAGCCTTAGGCTTAGGTTCTGACCACCTCCCGACCATTATCACCACCAAAACCAGACTCACCACAGCAGGCCACATAGGCTATACACATACACTAACTATAAAAGAGCCAACTGGGAAGCTTTCACAAATGAGACAGAACAACACTTTGAAAACCTAAACGAACATCAACAAGGCTGTTCACACATTCAACACAATTATCCAAAATGCAGACAAGAAACACATTCCAAGAGGTAACAGAAAAAGATACAACCCCATCTTCACACCAGAAACTCAAAACTTCATCAGACAATGCGACACACTGAAGCACTCCCCAGCACCCCACACACATTATATCGCACAACAAATCCAAACACTCAACACACAGATTAACAACAAATTACTAAAACAAACACAAAAATGAAAAAATTACCTCCAAACACTTGATCATAAAACAGACTCCAAAAAACTTTATAAACACTAAACAGCATTACACTTTCCAACAGCAACACAACACAATCACTTACCGCAATCACAACAACAGACGCCCCCCCCCCCCCCTCCATCATGACAACCAATGTGTCATCCAACGTAAGAGACAATTCCCCACAGACCCTAATTATGCACCCTTCACCAACAACCAGACAAAGCACATCATCAACAATCTCAAGCACTCACCCGCCTGTTGTCCAGACAACATAAGTAACATACACCTCAGACACCTAAGACTACAAGGCATACAAGCACTTACCAACATATCAAACCACAGTTATTCATACAACACAATATCAGACATCTGGAAGCATGGTGTCATCATTACATTCCACAAACCCATCAAAAACCCCCTGCTACCCTCCTCACACTGCCCCATCACACTCCTTTGTACCCCCTCCAAAGTCTCAGAACGCCTCGTACTACAACAGACCACACACTCTCTACCCCTAGCTCCAACACAACATGGCTTCAGGACACTACATTCCGCAAACACTCTTCTTACAGACCTCACACAAAGAGCTTCTGATGGCATCAACTCAGCTAGACCACCACACAGAACACTACTTGCTACACTCGACATTAGTAAAGCCTTTGATGCCATCACCTGCCACAATCTAACAAAAAAAATCTACAACACAAAACATGCACAACAATTAAAAAAGGTGGCTGGCCAACTACCTAGCAGGCAGATATTCACATGTATCATTTGCCGTCAGTCATCTAACATCAGAAACTTCACAAACGGAGTCCCGCAAGGATACGTCTTGTCACCCTCACTCTTCAATCTATGCATGCTTGATCTACCCACACCACACGCACCCCAAATAAATATAGCTTCCTACGCTGACGACATAATACTCACATGTTTACACCAAGACACAGACACAGCAACATGTGTCCTTCAACCCTATCTCAACACACTACATGACTGGTGCACCACAAACAGACTCGAATTAGCCCTAGCCATATCCACAGCAACCCTCCTCACAAGCTGGACAGCCAAATAAAGAAATGCCCAACGCCTCACCATAAACAACACCCCCTTAACACACACACAAAATCCTAGGTATAACATATGATACTTTAATGACATTTAGACAACATTTCACAAACATAAACAAACAAAACTGACACCCAGACTTAACGCCCTCAAGTCACTTGTACACACAAAATTTGAACATAACAAAAACATTACCACCACAGTATATAGACAATATTTAAGATCAGTAATGGAATATGCAAGCCCTGCCTGGGTTTCTAACCTAGCTGAAACTCATCAAAAATCCTTACAGACCATTCAAAACAAAGTCCTAAAAATCATCACAGGCTGCACAGCAACTACACCTACAGTACATCAAGAAATCAAAGTCTTCAAAGTCAAAGACCACCTGGACATGAGAGGCACTCAATTTCGGGCTGCAGCCTCCACAACCCATCACCATCCACTACATTATATGGCAGCACACCCACAGACACCAAGGAACATCAAAACAACACCCAACACACAATATCACACACTAATACTGTCATCTCTCCCTCCCTGCCCACCCCAGGGGTAACCAGCTTCCAGAAGCACATCCATACTTATATCACTCGCCGTTCCATCCAGTCACTCAAAAACATCACGCAGCTACTTGCATAACCTCTCGAGATCCATCTTTCTGAGCCCTCCCTTCCTCACCAGACTGAGATGTGGGCACCATCCAGCTTTTCTGAGCTATCAGAAGAGACTGGATGGCTCCGTCGGTGACGCCTGTCCATGATGTAACACAGCACCCCATACTATTAAACACATCATAGAAGACTGCATTTCACACAATCACTTACGACAACAGCATAATCTACACTCCTTGAGAGCCATGTGGGAAAGCCCGATCTTGGCCATGGACTTCCTTAAGGACTCGGGGCTGTTCAGCCAGGCAGCCTAGGGAAAAACATCACCAACAACACAATGGGGAAGAGAGGTACCGTGGGAACCAAGAGGTTTCTGTATTTAGATTAACTCTCTGATGATCATGGAAACTTACATTAAATTACGTACCAGTAGAACAGTTTTTGAGTACAACAGGAAGAACACCATCCAGTCAGTATGCCTTCTTAGTGTTAATACCAGAAATGGCAGAAAGTACATCCGTAGAAGATATTATAAGGAAAATCACCGGAATCATTCAAGGTGGAGTTTTTAGCGAAAGTTTGACCGAAAAGTTCAGCTTTTGTCAAACGAAGACATAGCGGTAGTGCTGTCAGAATGGAAAAAGGATGGAAAGGCAAGGAAGTAAAATTGTTGGAGAGGTTTTTGGCTAGATGACAAAAAGCTTGGGAAGAGGTATAGTTGGATGCTTCCTCATTATTATGGACAACAGTAGAACAAATGTGAATAAAGAAAGATTTTTGTGAGTTAGCTTGAGAGAAAGAAAATAGAATGCATGCTTCAATGCCCGAGAGGCTTACCTCAGATTGACACTCTCTTAGGGTCCCTGGCCACAGAAGCAAAAATCATTCAATGGAAAACCAAAGAAATACTGCCAGAGCCTCCCAGATGTCAGCACTAAAATGGCACAATAGCCGCCGGCTTGGGGGGTCATGCCCCTTTCCCACTGTTGCAATTTCATAAGATTTTCATCGCCGACACCAAGAAATGGGCACATTCGTGACATGTTGCAACAAAATCTTGAGCCCTCGCATGATAATTGTTTGACTCGCAAGGCCTCGCAAGGGCCCTCGCGGGTCATCGCAAATGTTCGGATTGTTCAAAATTTGGGACGAGGAACTGCGAGGGGTCCGAACCCTCGCAAGCATCGTCGAACATTGCCGAGGGATCGGCGAGGCCCTCGGAGATCCTCGGCGACATCGGCGAGGGTGTCGCACGAAAAAAAAAGCGTCGCCGAGAGTACACCCGCCACGGGTATACTTCGCAGAGGCGTGCGAAGGGCTGTGCAACGTAGATGAATGCTCGGAAAACACCTCGCGAGGCCAAAGAGCACCTTCGGCGTGGTGGGTAAAAAAAAAGGAATAGGCCTAAAGTGAACCTGTCAACCCTTTTTTCTATGCACCTCTCGTAAGGGGGTTCACCTATTTTTTTTCCTCTTTCTCTACTTTTCGCTCTTTCTCTGGGTTGTATCCATTCGGCCCCATTCAACCAACTGTTTTAAGACATTTATCCCCATCCATGTATCGATATCTTCCTGGCGAGCGATAGCGAACCAGCATTGTATGGAGAAATCTGGCATCGCCGGAGAAATTTTTCTATCGAAAAATGTACAAATTTAGCTTGCTCTCAAAACAAAAATATATATATGTTGGCTCGCTACCGCTCACCAGGAAAATATTGAAACCTGGATGGGGGTAAATGTCTTAAAACAGTAGGCTGAATGGGGCCGAACGGATACAAGGCAAAGAGAGAGGGAGAGAAAGAGAACACAAAAAAAGCGAGGTGGGCTCAAGCCGTAACGTAAACATACGGCAAGGACATTGCCAGTCTCCGAATTAAGGGGAGATGGGTCGTTTTTCTGGTCCCCTTTCTTCATCATGGTTAACCCCATTAGTTTTCATATTTTATGACGTTTAGCCCATTAGGTTGGCGATTTTAAGACATTTCATCCCATTTCGTTGTCAATATTAAGAATTTTCGTGTCATTTAGGCGTCGTGTTTTTCCTAGCTGGCGATAGCAAGCCTGTACTTTTTGAGGAGCCGGCCTTCGGCCAGGATATTTTCCTATCGAAAAATGTACAAATTGATCTTGAAGGAGGGTGTTGGGGGGTGCTTTATATGCTTGATGGAGGTCTAGGGATGAAACTAAATAAATCATAAACAAATAATTATATAAATGAGCAAATATTACACCCATCCCCCCTTAAGGGGAAACGGACCGTTTGTTTGGTCATTCATTCCTTTATTTCTTAGTTTCCTCATTAGACCTCCATCAAACTTAAAACAAAAAACCCTAGACCCCCCCCTTCAAGATAAATTTGTACATTTTCGACGAGATGGGTTGGGTATGAGGGGGGATCTGCTAGGTGTGGGCCAATTGGCGCTCTGCAGACCCCATAATCTTGTGTTGATCTCTGACCGTTTTGGTGAGGTCAGTCCTCAAAGCATTAGTGAGTTGGGTCTATAATTATGTTTGTGCCATGAAATATATGCAAAACGTTTTCGGATAATCTCGCCGAGGTATCCGCCGAACCATCGCTTAATTCGCCGAAGACGTCGCAGAACATACGCCGAGAATTCGTTCATCCTTCGCATTATTTCTCAATATTTTATTGAAATGTGACAGTTCTCGCCGAGGTCATCGGCGAACCATCGCTCAATTTGCCGATGACGTTGCATAATGTCGCCGATTACGTCGTATCCATCGGCGACATCGTCGCCGTGTGTAAACTTGTCAACGCTTTTTAACGGTCAAAATCGTTGACGTCGCACAAATTCGTTACGAATTGACAAGACTACGTCCTCGGCGACGAAAATCGTATGAAATCGCATCAGTGGGAAAGGGGCATCAGAAGGTTGTATTGGAGAGATAGAACAGGTAACAGAGATAAGGTTATGATCGGAGGAGCCCAACAGAAGGAGAAGATTTACTTATTGGATAATGCATGTGATGAGGAATGAAGAGCCAGCAAACATAGCTGGATATGGTATGGGAGGGAGAAGAAGAGAAGTAGTGGAGGAGGAGGTGGGGATCAGGAGGTCAGAAGTGTGGGAAGCCATGAAAAGAGTGAAGTTGGGGAAAGCACCAGGAACAGATGGAGTGTGTGGGGAAATGTTGAGGTATGGTGGTGAGATAGTGGGTATGGAAAATGTGCAAACTAGCATGGGAGAAGGGGAGTGCACCCGATGACTGGAAGACTGGCATAATAGTCCCCCTATATAAGGGCAAAGGGGAAAGAGGAGTGTGTGGTAACCGCCGAGGAATATGTCTTCTAAGCGTAGTAGGAAAGGTATATAGTAGGGTAGTGATTGAGAGAGTGAGAGAGTGAGAGTGAGAACGGAGATATGGATAGGCGACGAGCAGGGAGGTTTTAGGAAGGGAAGAGGATGTGTAGATCAGATTTTTACCCTGAATTGTGTTGTGGAGAAATATCTGGAGAAGAAACAAAAGGCGTATGTTGCCATTATGGACTTGGAGAAGGCCTATGACAGAGTGGATAGAGAAGGTTTGTGGAAAGTACTTAGAATATATGGAGTAGATGGCAAGTTGCTGAAAGCAGTGAAGAACATGTATAAGGGTGCAAAGGCGGCAGTACGTGTGGAGTGTGAGCAGAGCGAGTTCTTTGACCTGAATGTTGGTTTGAAACAGGGGTGTGTGATGTCCCCGTGGTTGTTTACTGTATATATGGATGGAGTCATGAAAGAAATACTATCAAGAGCAGTGGATGTTGGTGTATCGCTGAAAAGGGAGGGAATTGAGTAGAAGCTACCTATACTGCTGTTTGCGGATGATTAGGTTCTGATGAGTGATAATGAAGTGGAGTTGCAGGGTCTGGTAAATGAGTTTGGAACAGTGTGCGAAAAACGGAATTTGAAGGTAAATGCGGGGAAGAGCAAGGTTATGGTCTTCAAAAGGGGTGAAGTCACAGAGTGTGAGGTGAAGCTGAACGGTCAGGCTATGGAGATCGTCAACTTTTTTAAGTATCTGAGCAGTGTGTTGAGTAAAGATGTGACTATGGATGAAGAAATGCGGGAGAGGGTACAACAGGGGAAGAGGGTTGTAGGAACGCTGAAAGCAGTATCAAGAAATAGGGTGGTCAGTATGGAAGTGAAGAAGTCCTTGCATGACAGTGTGGTAATCCCAACACTGACTTACGGAAGCGAAGCATGGACATTGGTTGACAGACTCAGACCAAGAGTGAGAGCAGTGGAAATGAATTACCTAAGAAGTGCGTGCAGAGTTACATGGAGGGATAGATAGACTAATGAGGAAGAAAGAAGGAAGTGTGGTGTGGGAGGTAGATGTGCTGGAAAGTGTGAAAAGGAACAACTTGAGATGGTTCGGCCATATGGAACATATGGAAAGCGAGAGAATGACTAAGAGGGTGTACGAGAGCGAGGTGGAGGGACAGAGAGGGAGAGGTAGACCGAAAGAGAGGTGGAAGGATGGAGTGAGGAAGTATATGAACGAAGGCGGTGCTGGTTGGGGGGAGGGGCGTCGATTGACCTGGGACAGAGGTGCATGGGTGCGGTTCGTTCGTATACACCCCTTCGAGGATCACGGCATCAGGCAATAGATAAATAGATAGATGTGATGAGGACTTGAAGATCTTGGACAAATTTACTTATGGCAGAACTGGAGAGTATTTGAAAATCCCTCCTCATTTATATAATGAAGAGTTTCATTAAATAAGGAACCTATTTTTAAGAAGAAATATAAACAGAGAAATAGCATGTAATTTATATTAGATTTACAAGATTATGAAAGTATATGGGAAAATATTTGATTATATAGAAATAATCTTTATTTCTATGTGACCTGCTTAGAAGATATTGTATGGTCAACATTTAATCTTCAAATACCCTAGTAAGCAACTAGATGTGAATAAAGTAACTAGATATAAATATGTAATCCACATTATTATAAATATTCAATTATTGGTTATGTTATTCATTAATAGTGGATGCGCGGTATGATGCGCGGCAGAAGAGAACTGACCTCACACGTAAACAATGAATCGCGCCTGCCATTTGTTCTACCACCATACCAGGCAATGGCATGAATTAATCTACAACCATCCCTTCCACCAGGCTTCCTGGGCTGCTTTAACCAACCTTTACTAAGTCAGCTAAGTCCATAACGATAATCACTGAGCTCAAATTATTGTTATCGATGTATTATTCAACGTCTAGGACACCACTAACGTAAGCCCACTTCAAACATTCAAGAGTGCGAGATATGAATAGTTACGAATAGTGCCTGAGTGCAGTCGCACACATTATCAGTATATTCATAGTGTGCTGCGAATGTACTGAGAATGTGTTAAAATTTGAATTTTAACGGTATTTTTTATGTAGGAATAGTAACGAATACCTACGAATGTTATAGAATGCACTAAGAGTAGTTACGAGTAGTGACTTTCACTTCATTCTCAGTATATTCATTACTACTCTCACACATTCGTCCACAGTTGTTCACATTTGTAACTTTTCACAGTTTAAAATTTGAATCAAGGGTTTTATTCATTCACACTCTCTACTATTCTCAAAAACACTCTTACCTATTCTCACCACACTCTCAACTATTCCCAACATATTCTTGATGGTTCACACACATTCCAAGCTACAATGTGTTTACATGGGAATATGAGCCCAACTGTCAACGAATGATTCGTACAAACTCGTACAAACTCCTACTCTCACACACTCTTGCACATTCTCAACACTTTCACAATGATTTTTGGCAGTTGAGAATATTCGAGACTGATGCTGAATGTTTAAGAGTGACAAAGAGTGTGTTACGACTGTGTATGCATTGTTTCAAAGAGTTACGAATCATTGAGAATGCTTGAGAGTAGTTACGAATGAACTGAGACTCGATGCATTCGGGGTTCATATTTTCAAACATTGGTGAAAGAATGGCTCCACGACCCGACTGTTTGCGAATGTTTGAGAGTGTGCTGAGAGTTTCTAAGAGTTTCCAAGAGTGTCTGAGAATGTGATTGTGATTGTGCCCGAACGTCTATTCGCCTTGATTCGTGCTCGCACTCTTGATTGTGTGAAGTAGGCTTAGGTCCTTATTACTTCTTTTTAGTATGATATAATTTCAGCTCTTTGTGCAAAAATTCTCCACAACTTATCTTGGTAGCATGATTCATAATAGTGGTGAGTCGGGCTACGATATTTACCCTTTCACTCACTGCACAAAGGTGCGATTCACAGCTTCCATAAATGTTCTAAAATAAAAATATCTAACATAAATCACCCAAGTTCGCCAATAGCGCCATACTCCAGCTGTGAAAAGTTGAAGAAACAATGAATAACGTGATATAACTTGTAATACTGTAAGCCAAGAAAAAGTGTTACCGTGAAGGCTTCAACAAATATATTTCCTCAGGAATTTGTTTGCCTCAGACCGGGAAGGTCGCTTTGCTCGGAGATTTCAGGTTTTGGAATTGCTGCTTCTACGTACAATTTGTGTCTATATGTGATTGAAATGATTGTATTTAGCACTTCAGATGACATAAAAGTGCTCAGATATCGTCAACATATATGTGGTTAGGAAATTGTTGTCCACGATACTACGTATGGTAAGCCATCGTTTTATGTTTCCTGTTCAATCTGTCACTCGTATATACGGATATGAAAATATTCACATAAAATTAAGTTTTAGTAGCTGTTCCTGTTTTCTATGCTTCCTTGTTCATTGCCGTAAGTCTGGAACCATATATCATAGCAGCATAGTTTACCAGGTAGTCTGTATGCGCGCATAAAGTGAACCGAATATTACCGTGATTACTCTTTGCATAACGGGATGAAAATGTTCATATGAAATCAAATATTTTGGGGTAATAATTTTGATGATACCAATGGAAAGAGCATAATAAACACTATTCTGTACACTCCTAAAAACTTATTTTGTTACTGACATTGTCCTTGATATTGTCCGTTCAATTACGCACAGACGGATATTTTGTTTTGCATACATTTTCATGATGATAATTCGAGGTTGATACCTACGGTGTGGTCCATGATCTTATGAGTGACACCCATCTTTATTTGCGAGAGTGGGCAACGAACAGTCCTGCTTTGCGGAGTGTACTACAGCATGATGGTTTTGCGGCAGTGGAGCAGGAGCATGTGAGGGTGTTGGGGTTGGAGTGTCGATACACTCTCTTTCGGTGTACAGTACTCTCAGAATGCTCAAGTAACAACACGGATATGCTTGAGTTTGACTGCTAAACTCTTTGACCCCTTGGGGTCTTTCTGGGCTTTTCTTGGTATCATCATCTGATGGTGGTTGCTCGAGAAGATTAAGAAGAATCACAATCGTTGGTAGGTTATTGGCTGTGAGTAGAGCAGGTAGGGTGATTGAAAATTGGCTTAGGTCATCCCAGCAAGGGCCATGGCTGTCTGGATGACGACAGTGATCTTGTCTGTGTTCAGGCCGACCTTCTCCTTCTTATTCTCCTCCTTTTTCTTCCCCCAAGAGTGTCTGGAGCCCTTTACTTTAGCCCCATTTGATCCTCTGATATTATTTGCCTCCTCTCCATTCCTCCCCTTTATAATGGTAAAGTTTACCCTCTCAGCATCACCGAGAGAGGCTATTGAGTGGTGTTGATTTGGCATGGAGATTCGGCTTCTATGAGCAAAAATATCGGCTCCTGTATCCTCTCTGTTGATAAAGCAATATCCCTTCTTCACATTGAACCATTTAACAGTTCCAGCAACAAAGGTGGAGGTTGCTGAAGCCATGGTGTTGATGGTGGTGAAGCAGGTATCACGCATAGCCTCCTCGGATCCAGCATCATCAGGTGGAGCCTCTTCATGTGCAGAAGAGGCAAGCTCCATAGTGTACAGTCGTGCGATAGGACGAACTGTAGTCCCAGTAGCTGTCCTGAGCAGCGCCACTCGCCCTACTGAGCCTTCGCCCTCGTACACCTCCACTACGCGGCCCAATTCCAGTACAATCGAGGATTTTCATCATGGATAAATACTACATCGCCCAATCATGTGTCGCCACATATCAACGGCGCCACGACCTGCGCGTCTGGGTCTAGTCCCGATCCGAGGCGGTACCCCAACGGGTTATGGTGGATCGACAAAGTTAGTCTCCTCGGATCCAGCATCATCAGGTGGAGCTTCTTCATGTGTAGAAGAGCCAAGCTCCATAGCGTACAGTCGTGCGACCGGGCGAACTGTAGTCCCAGTAGCTGTCTTGAGTAGCGCTACTCGCCCTACTGAGCCTTCGCCCTCGTACACCTCCACTACGCGGCCCAACTTCCAGTACAATCTAGGATTTTCATCATGGATGAACACTATCTCGCCTACAGAGGGTGCTGATGGATGACTAGCAATCTTAGATGTCCTCTCACGCAGTGCCAATAAGTATTCATTCACCCATCTCTTTTTAAAATCACCGATAACCCTAGAAATATATTGGTAGCGTTGTGACACCGCAGTTTCGGTGAAACTCCTCTAACTCTGCCTGAGACTGCAAATCAGTAGGAAATGTTGTCAACGGCTTCCCGTAGAGCAAATGAGCTGGTGTTAGTGGCAGTAGTTCTTGCAGGTCGGTATATACATAGGTGAGAGTACGATCATTAACAACCGCCTCGATTTCAGTGAGCACAGTTACTAGTTCGCTCCTCTTTAACAAGAGGCGTCCAGCAACTGCCCGCAGGTCAGACTTCACGATTCCTACACACCGTTCCCACATTCCACCAAACCACAGCGCTTTGACTGGTATAAATTTCCACTCGCACTTCCGCTCTCCCAAGTAGGCAACAACTGTTGGATCGTCGCTAATATATTTCAAGTAACTGGAAGCTTGAAAAAAAGTGGGAGCATTGTTGCTAAGAATCAAATGAGGGAAGGACAACGTGCACAAAATCTCCTGAATGCCAGCATAAACTCTTCAAAAGACATTTTGTCACAGAGTTCTAAATGTATCGCACGTGAAGTGGCACAAGTAAATAGCAACACATAAACCTTGTCCAGTTCCCTAGTTCTCAGTGCGCCGGTATAGTCTAGTCCTGTAACTCTGAAGGGTTCTAGATGATTAATGCGGCACTCTGGCAAGGGTGGAGCAGGTCCAGTCATAAATGGCCTTCCTTTTAGTCTACGGCACACAACACACCTTTTGACTACTCGTCGAACTATCTGTCGAACGATGGGTATCCACCAGTTGAGACGCAATTTAGAAATAACGTGGTGAACCCCGTAGTGCATTACTTCCTCGAGTGTGCATTGTACCAGTAGATCGGTGACATGGTGTGTTGCTGGCATCAGGATAGGATTGTTGGCACAGTCGTATACACCCGACCACTTTAGACGTCCCTCACATCTAATAATGTCATTCTTCAGGTGTAGCCTTAGTTGATGCACAATGTTAGGCATTTTATTCTTACCAGAACTTCTTATGGACTCTAATTCCTGACTGAAGAACCTTTGAACCTGAAGGTTCCTGAAGGTTCCTGAAGAACCTGACCTTTGAACCCATGTAATTAGTGTTATCTCAGCTGCTTTTATTTCTTCTGTATTTAAGCTTTGACCCAGATCGCAGAGTCATCCTTGTAGCTTGGCCTTTATGTTGGTGATGTAATGCAACACGCAAGCTACGACCCCGACTAACTTATTGTACCCACCGATCCTTACCCACTCTAACATAGAACTCGGTGTTGATGTCGGTTGAATGACGGCTGTCACCGTTTCTAAAGGCAAAGCCAACTCAACCTCTGGATTCCAGACAGCCCAACCCCCTTTCGTGGAGCAGCATTTTTGGGATTTGCCACCACAGGTCGGACTTAATTATTTTGGACGCCGTTACTCCCCTACTTAACAAGTCACTGGGGTTTTCCTTGGTTGGTACATAATGATAGATGCCGTTTGGTAGTAGGGATCGTATTTCATCCACCCTATTACGCACATAGATGGGCAATGTCCTTTGACTATGCACCCAGCTTAGTGCAATTTGGCTATCGCACCATATGTGCACCACCCTTAGTTGCAGTTCCTTATTGTATGAAGTGCGTACATGGTTAACCAAACGCCGTCCACTTGGCGCGGTAACTCTATTGTACATAGGGTGTTATAATCTTATGGCGGATTTAAAGAAGTTGAGTTTACCCTACTCAGACTGAAAAGGTCCGCTCATATAAAACATAAATGAATAACAAATACCGGGAGTGTAACTCACTATTAAATCACCATCGAAAAGTTGTAGCTAGGTAATGTAGAAATACTGATGGATGGTAGGCAAATGGCTACTTCCCGAACACGGTTGGTTGTTTACCTCGAAGGGATCACAAGGATGCACCTTAACACATAAAGGAAATATAATGCTGAAGAGATTTAAATCATGGTAATATGGCTTAGCTTGTCGGTCGGTCTGTCAGTTGGATGAAGTTAGATGAAGGTAGATGATGTGAGCTGGATGAAACCGGAAGCAGGGTCGTGGCAAACTAAGGAGTGGAGATAGTGTTGTCTCGATGGTAGACAAAAGAGCTCTGACGCGAAGCGTCTCCCTCCAGGACGTCATCGTCTTGCGCTACGAATTTAGCGGATACTGCTAAGTTTGTAGCGGATATCTAGCGTTAAATACAGTACCGCTTTTATATTACGACATGGCTATATGATAAATCATATATGCATTCCTAAAGACTCGTAAATACTATACTTTCGTATAATAGGCCTTATTTAACTTATTAAGCTTACATACTTACATACTGTACACACTGTATATAGGGTATGATTCATAGAAAACGTATGTTATACCACTGACTATCGTGAGTCCACGATACACTCCCCCCCCCCAAACACAATACCTGAACCCCACCTTATAACTAGAGTTGCCCAGAAGCAATCTTGTGTCGCCACATATCAACGGCGCCATGGGCTGCGCGTCTGGGTCTAGTCCCGATCCGAGGCGGATCCCCAATGGGTTGTGATGGATCAGCTAAGTTAGCCTCCTCGGATCCAGCATCAGCCGGTGGAGCTTTTTCCTGTGAATAAGAGCCAAGCTCCATAGCGTACTGTCGTGCGACCGGACGAACAGTAGTCCTAGTAGCTGTCATGAGCAGCGCTACTCGCCCTACCGAGCCTTCGACCCCGTACACCTCCACTACGCGGCCCAACTTCCAGTACAGTTTAGGACTATCATCATGGATGAACACTATCTGGCCTACAGTGGGTGCTGATGGTTGACCAGCAGTCTTGGATGTCCTCTCATGCAGTGCCAATAAGTAATCATTCACCCATCTCTTTTTAAAATCACCGATAACCCTAGAAATAAATTGGTACCGTCATGACACCGCAGCTTCGGTGAACATTGAAGGGTTCTCTAACTCTGCCTGAGACTGCAAATCAGTAGGAAATGCTGTCAACGGCATCCTGTAGAGCACATGAACTGGTGTTAGTGGCAGTGGTTCTTGCAGGTCGGTATATACATAGGTGAGAGGACGATCATTAACAACTGCCTCGACTTAAGTGAGCACAGTTACTAGTTCGCTCCTCTTTAACACCTTACGAGCGGCCTATGCGGTTTATTTATGTGTACCGCCCAGCGGGGTGTTTTTAGCCAAAATAGGGCTGTTTACGTGATCATTTTCATGCCTAAATAAGACCCAGAACGTAAAACAAGTATCTATCCCTGAAAGGGCATAAACAGAGCTTTCGAATGACACCATAACGATCCTTGTATGATGGATAGTTTTCTTGCAATAACCGTGCAACGCGAGTGCAAAAAGCAGGTAATTCGGTACTTTCGGTACATAATTGAGTATGTAGCGAGTGAGAGAGGGAGGAGGGAGCTGAGATTTGTGTCAGTAGGTTCGCCGCGGTGGTCTGGAGCAGTCATACGCTCGCTAGTCTCCTGCCACCACTTGTCTCTCTCTCTCAGCCACATTACGTGCTGAAATTGCCACTCGAGTTATGTCGAGCGCCGCCACATAGTCCAGCTTTATTAAATACGACTTAAGTGGTGAGCCGCTAATAAAGGGTTAACAAGGCGCATCCAGCAACTGCCCACAGGCCTGACTTCACGATGCCTACACACCGTTCCCACATTCCACCAAACCACGGCGCTTTGACTGGTATAAATTTCCACTCGCACTTCCGCTCTCCCAAGTAGGCAACAACTGTTGGATCGTCGCTAATATATTTCAAGTACCTGGAAGCTTGAAGAAAAGTGGGAGCATTGTCGCTAAGAATCAAATGAGGGAAAGACAACGTGCACAAAATCTCCTGAATGCCAGCATAAACTCTTCAGAAGACATTTTGTCACAGAGTTCTAAATGTATCGCACGTGAAGTGGCACAAGTAAATAGCAACACATAAACCTTGTCCAGTTCCCTAGTTCTCAGTGCGCCGGTATAGTCTAGTCCTGTAACTCTGAAGGGTTCTAGATGATTAACGCGGCACTCTGGCAAGGGTGGAGCAGGTCCAGTCATAAATGGCCTTCCTTTTAGTCTACGGCACACAACACACCTTTTGACTACTCGTCGAACTACCTGTCGAACTATGGGTATCCACCAGTTGAGACGCAATTTAGAAATAACGTGGTGAACCCCGTAGTGCATTACTTCCTCGAGTGTGCATTGTACCAGTAGATCGGTGACATTGTGTGTTGCTGGCATCAGGATAGGATTGTTGGCACAGTCGTATACACCCGACCACTTTAGACGTCCCTCACATCTAATAATGTCATTCTTCAGGTGTAGCCTTAGTTGATGCATAATGTTAGGCATTTTATTCTTACCAGAACTTCTTATGGACTCGAATTCCTGACTGAAGAACCTTTGAACCTGAAGGTTCCTGAAGGTTCCTGAAGAACCTGACCTTTGAACCCATGTAATTAGTGTTATCTCAGCTGCTTTTATTTCTTCTGCATTTAAGCTTTGACCCAGATCGCAGAGTCATCCTTGTAGCTTGGCCTTTATGTTGTGATGTAATGCAACACCCAAGCTACGACCCCGACTAACTTATTGTACCCACCGATCCTTACCCACTCTAACATAGAACTCGGTGTTGATGTCGGTTGAATGACGGCTGTCACCGTTTCTAAAGGCAAAGCCAACTCAACCTCTGGATTCCAGACAGCCCAACCCCCTTTCGTGGAGCAGCCTTTTTGGGATTTGCCACCACAGGTCGGACTTAATTATTTTGGACGCCGTTACTCGCCTACTTAACAAGTCACTGGGGTTTTCCTTGGTTGGTACATAATGATAGATGCCGTTTGGTAGTAGGGATCGTATTTCATCCACCCTATTACGCACATAGATGGGCAATGTCCTTTGACTATGCACCCAGCTTAGTGCAATTTGGCTATCGCACCATATGTGCACCACCCTTAGTTGCAGTTCCTTATTGTATGAAGTGCGTACATGGTTAACCAAACGCCGGCCACTTGGCGTGGTAACTCTATTGTACATAGGGTGTTATAATCTTATGGCGGATTTAAAGAAGTTGAGTTTACCCTACTTAGACTGAAAAGGTCCGCTCATATAAAACATAAATGAATAACAAATACCGGGAGTGTACCTCACTATTAAATCACCATCGAAAAGTTGTAGCTAGGTAATGTAGAAATACTGATGGATGGTAGGCAAATGGCTACTTCCCGAACACGGTTGGTTGTTTACCTCGAAGGGATCACAAGGATGCACCTTAACAAATAAAGGAAATATAATGCTGAAGAGATTTAAATCATGGTAATATGGCTTAGCTTGTCGGTCGGTCTGTCAGTTGGATGAATTTAGATGAAGGTAGATGATGTGAGCTGGATGAAACCGGAAACAGGGTCGTGGCAAACTAAGGAGTGGAGATAGTGTTGTCTCGATGGTAGACAAAAGAGCTCTGACGCGAAGCGTCTCCCTCCAGGACGTCATCGTCTTGCGCTACGAATTTAGCGGATACTGCTAAGTTTGTAGCGGATATCTAGTGGTAAATACAGTACCGCTTTTATATTACGACATGGCTATATGATAAATCATATATGCATTCCTAAAGACTCGTAAATACTATACTTTCGTATAATAGGCCTTATTTAACTTATTAAGCTTACATACTTACATACTGTACATACTGTATATAGGGTATGATTCATAGAAAACGTATGTTATACCACTGACTATCGTGAGTCCACGATATACTCCCCCCCCCCCCCCCCCAAACACAATACCTGAACCCCACCTTATAACTAGAGTTGCCCAGAAGCAATCTTGTGTCGCCACATATCAACGGCGCCATGGGCTGCGCGTCTGGGTCTAGTCCCGATCCGAGGCGGATCCCCAATGGGTTGTGGTGGATCGGCTAAGTTAGACTCCTCGGATCCAGCATCAGCAGGTGGAGCTTCTTCCTGTGAATAAGAGCCAAGCTCCATAGCGTACTGTCGTGCGACCGGACGAACAGTAGTCCTAGTAGCTGTCATGAGCAGCGCTACACGCCTCACCGAGCCTTCGACCCCGTACACCTCCACTACGCGGCCCAACTTCCAGTACAGTTTAGGACTATCATCATGGATGAACACTATCTCGCCTACAGTGGGTGCTGATGGTTGACCAGCAGTCTTGGATGTCCTCTCATGCAGTGCCAATAAGTAATCATTCACCCATCTCTTTTTAAAATCACCGATAACCCTAGAAATATATTGGTACCGTCATGACACCGCAGCTTCGGTGAACATTGAAGGGTCCTCTAACTCTGCCTGAGACTGCAAATCAGTAGGAAATGCTGTCAACGGCATCCTGTAGACCAAATGAACTGGTGTTAGTGGCAGTGGTTCTTGCAGGTCGGTATATACATAGGTGAGAGGACGATCATTAACAACTGCCTCGACTTCAGTGAGCACAGTTACTAGTTCGCTCCTCTTTAACAAGACGCGTCCAGCAACTGCCCACAGGCCTGACTTCATGATGCCTACACACCGTTCCCACATTTCACCAAATCACGGCGCTTTGACTGGTATAAATTTCCACTCGCACTTCCGCTCTCCCAAGTAGGCAACAACTGTTGGATCGTCGCTAATATATTTCAAGTACCTGGAAGCTTGAAGAAAAGTGGGCGCATTGTCGCTAAGAATCAAATGAGGGAAGGACAACGTGCACAAAATCTCCTGAATGCCAGCATAAACTCTTCAGAAGACATATTGTCACAGAGTTCTAAATGTATCGCATGTGAAGTGGCACAAGTAAATAGCAACACATAAACCTTGTCCAGTTCCTTAGTTCTCAGTGCACCGGTATAGTCTAGTCCTGTAACTCTGAAGGGTTCTAGATGATTAACGCAGCACTCTGGCAAGGGTCGAGCAGGTCCAGTCATAAATGGCCTTCCTTTTAGTCTACGGCACACCACACACCTTTTGACTACTCGTCGAACTACCTGTCGAACTTTGGGTATCCACCAGTTGAGACGCAATTTAGAAATAACGTGGTGAACCCCGTAGTGCATTACTTCCTTGTGTGTGCGTTGTACCAGTAGATCAGTGACATTGTGTGTTGCTGGCATCAGGATAGGATTGTTGGCACAGTCGTATACACCCGACCACTTTAGACGTTCCTCACATCTAATAATGTCATTCTTCAGGTGTAGCCTTAGTTGATGCACAATGTTAGGCATTTAATTCTTACCAGAACTTCTTATGGACCATAATTCCTGACTGAAGGATTCCCTTTGAACCCATGTAAATAGTGTTATCTTAGCTGCTTTTATTTCTTCTGCATTTAAGCTTTGACCAAGATCGCAGAGTCGTCCTTGTAGCTTGGACTTTATGTTGGTGATGTAATGCAACACCCAAGCTACGACCCCGACTAACTTATTGTACCCACCGATCCTTACCCATTCTAACATAGAACTCGGTGTTGATGTCGGTTGAATGACGGTTGTCACCATTTCTAAAGGCAAAGCCAACTCAACCTCTGGATTCCAGACAGCCCAACCCCCTTTCATGGAGCAGCCTTTTTTGGGATTTGCCACCACAGGCCGGAATTAATTTAATTTGGACGCCGTTACTCCCATACTTAACAAGTCACTGGGGTTTTCCTTGGTTGGTACATAATGATAGATGGCGTTTGGTAGTAGGGATCGTATTTCATCCACCCTATTGCGCACATAGACGGGCAATGTCCTTTGACTATGCACCCAGCTTAGTGCAATTTGGCTATCGCACCATATGTGTACCGCCCTTAGTTGCAGTTCCTTATTGTATGAAGTGCGTACATGGTTAACCAAACGCCAGCCACTTGGCACGGTAACTCTATTGTACATAGGGTGTTATAATTTTATGGCGGATTTAAAGAAGTTGAGTTTACCCTACTCAGACTGAAAAGGTCCGCTCATATAAAACATAAATGAATAACAAATACCGGGAGTGTAACTCACTATTAAATCACCATCGAAAAGTTGTAGCTAGGTAATGTAGATATACTGATGGATGGTAGGCAAATGGCTACTTCCCGAACACGGTTGGTTGTTTACCTCGAAAGGATCACAAGGATGCACCTAAACAAATAAAGGAAATATAATACTGACGAGATTTAAATCATGGTAATATGGCTTAGCTTGTCGGTCGGTCTGTCAGTTGGATGAAGTTAGATGAAGGTAGATGATGTGAGCTGGATGAAACCGGAAACAGGGTCGTGGCAAACTAAGGAGTGGAGATAGTGTTGTCTCGATGGTAGACAAAAGAACTCTGACGCGAAGCGTCTCCCTCCAAGACGTCATCGTCTTGGGCTACGAATTTAGCGGATACTGCTAAGTTTGTAGCGGATATCTAGCGGTAAATACAGTACCGCTTTTATATTACGACATGGCTATATGATAAATCATATATGCATTCCTAAAGACTCGTAAATACTATACTTTCGTATAATAGGCCTTATTTAACTTATTAAGCTTACACACTTACATACTGTATATAGGGTATGATTCATAGAAAACGTATGTTATACCACTGACTATCGTGAAACCACGATACATTCCCCCCCCCCCCCAACATAATACCTTAACCCCACCTTATAACTAGAGTTGCCCAGACCAGAAGCAATCTTGTGTCGCCACATATCAACTGCGCCACGGGCTGCGCATCTGGGTCTAGTCCCGATCCGTGGCGGATCCCCAACGAGTTGTGGTGGATCGGCTAAGTTAGCCTCCTCGGATCCAGCATCAGCAGGTGGAGCTTCTTCCTGTGAAGAAGAGCCAAGCTCCATAGCGTACTGTCGTGCGACCGGACGAACAGTAGTCCCAGTAGCTGTCGTGAGCAGCGCTAATCGCCCTACCGAGCCTTCGCCCTAGTACACCTCCACTAGGCGGCCCAACTTCCAGTACAGTCTAGGTCTATCATCATGGATGAACACTATCTCGCCCACAGAGGGTGCTGATGATTGACCAGCAGTCTTGGATGTCCTCTCATGCAGTGCCAATATGTAATCATTCACCCATCTCTTTTTTAAATCACCGATAACTCTAGTAATATACTGGTAACGTCGTGACACCGCAGCCTCGGTGAACATCGAAGGGTCCTCTAACTCTGCCTGAGACTGTAAATCAGTAGGAAATGCAGTCAACGGCTTGCCATAAAGCAAATGCGGTGGTGTTAGTGGCACTGGTTCTTGCAGGTCGGTATATACATAAGTGAGAGGACGATCATTAACAACCGCCTCGACTTCAGTGAGCACAGTTACTAGTTCGCTCCTTTTTAACAAGGCGCGTCCTGCAACCGCCCGTAAGCCTGACTTCATGGTGCCTATACACCATTCCCACATTCCACCAAACCACGGTGCTTTGACTGGTATGAATTTCCATTCGCACCTCCGCTCTCCCAAGTAAGCAACAACTGTTGGATCGTCGCTCGTATCTATCAAATACCTGGAAGCTTGAAGAAATGTGGGAGCATTGTCGCTAAGAATCAAATGAGGGAAGGAACGACGTGCACAAAATATCCGGAATGCCAGCATAAACTCTTCACAAGACATATTGTCACAGAGTTCTAAATGTATTGCACGTGAAGTGGCACAAGTAAATAGCAACACATAAACCTTGTCCAGTTCCCTAGTTCTCAGTGCGCCGGTATAGTCTAGTCCTGTAACTCTGAAGGGTTCTAGATGATTAACGCGGCACTCTGGCAAGGGTGGAGCAGGGCCAGTCGTAAATGATCTTCCTTTTAGTCTACGGCACACCACACACCTTTTGACTACTCGTCGAACCACCTGTCGAACTCTGGGTATCCACCAGTTGAGACGCAAATTAGAAATAACGTAGTGGACCCCGTAGTGCATTACTTCCTCGTGTGTACATTGTACCAGCAGATCGGTGGCATGGTGTGTTGTAGGCATCAGGATAGGATTGTTGGCACAGTCATCTACACCTGACCACTTTAGACGTCCCTCACATCTAATAATGTCATTCTTCAGGTGTAGCCTTAGTTGACACACAACGTTAGGCATGTTAATCTTACCAGAACTTCTCGTGGACTCTAACTCTTGACTAAAGGATTCCCTTTGAACCCATCTAATTAGTGTTCCCTCAGCTGCTCTTATTTCTTCTGCATTTAAGCTTTGACCCAGATTGCAGAGTCGTCCTTGTAGCTTGGCCTTTATGTTGGTGATGTAACGCAACACCCAAGCTACGACCCTGACTAATTTATTGTACCCACCGATCCTAACCCACTCTAACATAGGACTCGGTGTTGATGTCAGTTGAATGACAGCTGTCACCGTTTATGAAGGCAAAGCTAACTCAACCTTTGCATTCCATACAGCCCAATCCCCTTCGTGGAGCAGCCATTTTGGGCCTTGCCACCACAGGTCGGACTTAATCAATTTGGACGCCGTTACTCCCCCCTACTTATCAAGTCACTGGGGTTTTCCTTGGTTGGTACATAATGATAGATGGTGTTTAGTAGTAGGGATCGTATTTCATCCATCCTATTGCGCACATAGACGGGCAATGTCCTTTGACTATGCACCCAGCTTAGTGTTATTTGGCTATCGCACCATACGTGCACCTTCCTTAGTTGCACTTCCTTATCGTATGAAGTGCGTACATGGTTAACCAAACGTCCCAATAGCAGCATGGCAGTTAGTTCCAATTTGGGAATTGTGACCCCCTTTACTGGTGCAACCTTAGCCCGGGCGGTGAGTAAATGAATCCCAAACGAGGTAACACAATAAATAGCTACTCCGTACGCTGTGGCACTCGCATCACAGAATGCATGTAAAGACATGGGTCCAAATGCGGCCACTTCGGGCGGTAACTCTATAGTACATAGGGTGTTATAATCTTCTAGTAAGGTCCTACCCTGCTCAACAAGATCGTCGGGTAATTTTTCGTCCCACCCCACGTTGCGTCTTCATATTTCTTGTATTAGAATCCTAGCTCTGATGGTAACAGGTAATGCTAAACCCAAAGGATCAAAACATTGTGCGACCTTACTCAACAGACTACGTTTGGTGTGCGTCCCCATCTGTTTAGTATAATCTTTGGTCCGGTACATCATTGTGTCTTTCCCTGGTTGCCATATCATCCCCAAGATTCTGGCATATTCTTGGTTATCAGAAGCTACCCCATCAATAATTAGACCATCCCGAAGCAACACAGAATTTGAAACCCCCTCGCGGAGAAACAGATGGGCCTCAGTGAACAACCTACTAGCCTGCCTATAGTTTGCGACTAATTCCTTTTCACTATCACTAGATCCCTGCAAATTGTCTATGTATAATCCGTGAGCAAGTTCAGTCATGTCTTCTTCAGAATCATCAAAATGTTTTTTAATCGTCGCGTTTAATAGAAATTGCGAACACGTAGCGCCAAACAAGACTACCTTAAATCGATAGGTCACCATGGGACTCTCCGGGTCGTTGATGTATTTGAACCAAAGGAACCGGGTGACGTCTCTATCCCCTTTCTGCAATTTCACCATCAAGAAGGCCTTTTCTATATCGCTGGTGAATGCGTAACGTCCCAGTCTAAAGCGCAGTAATTGCTGTGATAGGTCCGACACCATTGAAGGGCCGGTTAATAAACAATAATTTAGACTGGGACTATGGCCTAGGTGGGCTGAGCAGTCATATACCACTCTGATGGGAGTGGTAACACTGTCCTTTTTCACCCCATGATGTGCGAGGTAATGGATTTTCCCGGTATCCTTTGGTTCATCCATATCGACGACCTCAATAAACCGTCGGTCGAGATAATTTTGAAAAACCTCGTCATAAGCCTTGTAGGTGCTTGGTTCGTGGGCTAGCTTCCGCTGCAAGGCGCGCAACCTACCCAACGCTTAACCATAATTAGTGGGCAAAGTGATATTCTCATGTTTCCAGGGTAGACAAACTTCGTATTGTTTTTCTGTGGTCAAGTAGTGCACAAATTCCGAGAACTTCTCAATCGCAATTTTTGATTCATGGTCATTCTCCACAGGTTTAATCCCTATGTGGTTGAGTTTCCACAGTCATTCTAGATCGAACTCGGCAGCTAACTTTGGGTCCTCAATGCGAGTATCATCTTTGATGAACTCTTCTGCCGCGGTCGTGCTCATCCTCAACACGGATACCGTGTCAACCAGAACATTTGACTGGGTAGTTGGGACTGTACCGCTCATGCAGTAGCCAAACTTAATGGGGATCAAGATCACTCCACTCTCTCTTTTAAATCCAGGGTGTACTATATCATAATAATAATCTGTTCCTAACAGTATGTGCACCTCCTGCAAGTCACCTACAGGATCAGACAGGTAAATACCTTTCCTTCGAAGTGGATGCTCTACTTTGTTAATTCCTACAGATTGATAGTCTGGGAGTTCATCTACCACTACACACTGTAAGAAGTGTTTCTTCTTACGGAAGATGTAAGCGACTTCGACAACTTCGTAGTCTCTACTGTTGGTCACTCCTGTGAAACCTTGCAACCTAAGGGTCTCACTACCTACTACACGGTGTTTTAGACCGTCCAGCACCGATCTCTTTATGAAGGATCGTTGTGAGCCCTGGTCTAAGAGTAGCCGACAGACTTGTGTCCTGCCATAACCCTCTATGGGTATCTTGATTGTGGGTAAAATGGTGGTGTCCTTCCTACTGCCTAACATTAGTGTTGCAGTTCCCCCTACCTTTTCCTCTTTGACTATAATTTGTCAAAGTGATGGCCCTCACAGTTGCGACAGGGCCTCAAATAGGAAGCAGTACACTTACCCTGCATACCATGGTCGTTACTTAGACAACCCTTGCACAATTTTAGCTTCCTTGCTTGAGCTAATTTGGCTTCACTGGTTTGATATTTGGCACAGCTTAGCCATTTATGCTCGGGATTGTTGCATAGCCTACATGACATTTGTGGTTTCTTGCGTGACTCTTCGACCTTCCCTTTAGATCCTACCATCATATTAATTGAACCCCCTGCTATTGTCCCTTCTGACCCACCCACCATCCTACCATTGTTCAATTGTATGTTGCTAATCTCTTAGCTAAATTACTCTTTGAACTCCTCCAAATCAAAAGTACGAACTTTATCTAGAATAGCTAGAGGTAATTTCTGTCTTAAGATTATGACTAGCATTTCTTGTGAGGTTACCCCCATGTCTGCCCTGAACTTTGTCAGTTCATCGACCCTGTACCTAGGCTGTGCTACGTTCAACAGGGCGTTCACGTGGGCTACCTTGAGCTGGTCAGTGTCTCCATACGTCGCCTGTAATATCTTTACAACACTATCATAATGTTCACCTATGATGGAAAAACCTTCTACCAAATGTAAGGCTTCATCCTCTAGTTGGCCTTTAAGATAATGGAACTTTAGCACATCGTCAAGTTTTGAATCGTGCACGGTTGATTTAAAGACGTCCCAAGATGAAAACCACTCGGTCAAGTTTCCCCTGAATTTTGGTAAGTTCAATTTGGGTAAGTTTATTCATGGCGGGGATCTGTACGCTTGGCAGCGTTGCTAGTCAGGGTTATTTCGTTTTTCTTTACCGCCCTTCGCAGTAAATGTATTGCCTCTAAATTGGCAACATCATGAACAGCGCACTGCTCATACTCCGCATGAATTTCTGACTCACCTTCTAACTCCGATACAAAACTTTCACTCAGGGTAACTATACGATCATAGGAAGTTTGTAATTAATCTAACCTGGCTTCTAGCTGTTCAGGAGTTGCACTAGCTATAAAGTCTTCCCAATCGGACGTTAGCCTAGTAATGAAACCCCTCAAACCCCCTCTCTGGTTCTTCAAGACTGTGATAGACACAATTATAGCTGGTTTATCTTCTGATTTACCAGCCATTAAATAATGTATACGAATTAGTCTAACCCTTTGTTAGCCAATATGGACCTCTATCATAAGCCGCAATCGTGAAACATAAGCACAACCCTTTGTTAATTGTCATATGAACTTACACCTTTAGTCCTCATATGCAATACTGTACTTACATTACCCTACCCTTCGCAGACTACTGTCATTAGATTAAAGGGCAGTAATGATTATTTAAACAGCTTACCATACACAGCACCAGGAGAGGTTGGGATGAAACAACGAAACAATGAAGGAAATATGTGATGGTCGGTCGGTCTTAAGTCAAAAATAGTAAATAATAATGAAATTAGGAAAACAAATACAGGGTAAACCAAAAATAAAGGAAACACAAAGGAAAGAAAGAGGATAATTTACTGAGGGAAGACAATGGGGGAAGACGGGAGTCGCAGGTTTATAACTCCGGCATCACGCTCCAGCCAACGCTTGGTCTTGCCTGTGATCTTATCGTGCAGGATCTTATTTGTATCCAGATCTAGATGCACACCATCTAGATCTAGATCCTGCAGTTTAGAGGAGACTGACAAAAAGTGGTGGCGTGTTACGTCTAGCCTAGAGCATAGGGTCCGATTTACCGAATTTCTTATCCGGTTGTATTGCTCCACTGTCATGCCCCTCACCCTAGAGCGGTATTCCAGGGACAGCAGAATGCATTTACCTCCCGTCTCCCTCTCCACAGCCAGAGCCAGGTTCCCCAAGGCAACAGCCAGAGCACGGGGATCGGTGTCGGGGGCTATGTCGTTGCCCCCAATGAGCAAATAGGTATAAAGAGGCCGGTATAATGCCAGCCTACCCTACTCATCGGAGGACTTAAGACTATCGATGCTAGCCCCGGGCACCCCAAAGTATCTAAACTGGAACCGCCGATCCCCGTTCACTCCCCTGTAATCCACAGGGCCCTGGTCTGCTGCTCTCAATCGGGTCACGTAGGAGTGGCCGAATACCGCAGTGTGGTCTACCTCGGCCACTACCTGCTCCGGATTAAATGAAAGTCCTATACCCCCAGGATCCTTGGATCTGCAACCTCCCACAACATTGGCCTTGCTCATAATAGCCTACATAACTACAGTATAGGAAATTTAAACTGTGGGTCAAAGTCCCGGGGTCTGGGCACCAATATGGCGGATTTAAAGAAGTTGAGTTTACTCTACCTAGACTGAAAAGGTCCGCTCATATAAAATGTAAATGAATAACAAATACCGGGAGTATAACTCACTATTAAATCACCATAGAAAAGTTGTAGTTAGGTAATGGATTGTAGTAATATTGATGGACGGTAGGCAAATGGCTACTTCTCGAAAACTGTTGGTTGTTTACATCGAAGGGACCACGAGGGCGCACCTTAACAAAAAAGGGAATAGGTTAAATTATATTGAAGATATTTAAATCATGATAATATGGCTTAGATTGTCGGTCTGGCAGTCAGTTAGATGAAGTTATATGATGAGAGCTGGATGAAAGCCGGAACGAGGGTCGCGGCGACCTTAAGAGTGGAGGCAGTGTTGCCTCGATGATGGACAAAGGAGCTCTAGCGCGAGGCGTCTCGGCCGAGACGTCTCGGCCGAGACGTCACCGTCTTTACGCTACGAATCTAACGGATACTGCTAAGTTTGTAGCGGATATCTAGCGGTAAATATCGTACCGCTTTTATAATATTACGACATGGCTATATGATAATCGTCATATATGCATTCCTAAAGACTCGTAAATACTATACTTCCGTATAATAGGTCTTATTTAACTTATTAGGCATACATACTTACTGTCAAGCTTACATACTGTACATACTGTACTGTTACATAATGTATATAGGGTATGATACATAAAAAACGTATGTTATACCCCTAACTATCGTGAATCCACGATAGGAACACAGTCACATGAAACTAGGGGAGGATAAGCTTGAATTGGTTAAAAGTTATTAATACCTTAGACACAGCATTACTCATGATTTGAAAGATAAAGATGATATTGAAAAGAGACTCAGTAAATTGTATGCAAGTTTGAATAGTATTCTAAGAAACTTTAGTCAGGTAGATAAAAATACCTTAATTTTTTCATTGAATTCATATTGTCAACCAGATTATGGTCTGTGTCTCTGGAATAATAAAACTACATTGACATCCAGTTATTTTAAGGCATTTGAAGTAGCATATGCTAAATCACTAAAACGGATGATAGGAGCACCACCCTTCGCCATTAATCATCAGATAGCAGATATTTGTAATCAACTGTTATTAAAACATAATGTAGCTCTATCTTACGCAACTTATCTTCATATAATTTGTATATCAAAAAGACTAATAGTAAAATCTAACCTATCAGTAATCTTTTCAAAAATATATACGGCGTGGATGTGTCAAACACTGCCCTAGATATTGTACATGCTCGAATAACCTGGTTTCAGAAACATGCAGAAAGGACTGGACAATTAATATATAACCTATAACACAAATAGCGATACTCTAAAACTGTATAACTTATTTTGTTATACTTGGCATATTTGTTCCACTATTTACAGATTCTCTATTAATGATTTTATTCTGACTGCTACAATTTCTAATAATTTGAATCTAATGCTTCCTAGTTTATTATGTCCAGTTAACGTGCCCTTATGTGGATTATTACGTAATTTTTTTTTTTCTATGTGATTGAGGGAGGCAAAAGGCATTACTGCCTATAGCGAGTGCCTCCCCCATAGTTGAAAGAGTGACAGGGCCAAAATCAAGGGACGTTCGAGCCAAAATGCCTGGACACACAGAGTTTGAAGCAATTTAAGTCATAGGAAGAGGGAAAAACTGATTCTGGGAGAGAGTTCCAGAGCTCAGCTGTTGAGTAGAAGAAAGTTTGAGAGTAACGTTTCACTCTTGGGTTGGAGAGTTGCACAGAGTAGGGGTGGGATTGAGTTGCAAGACGGGTACCACGTGCCCTACGTAATGGAGGTGGTATGCACTGGGATAGCTCTGAGGAACACTGATTATTATAGTAGCGATAGAATAGCGAGAGAGATGCAACATTGCGGCGGAGAGAGAGAGACTGCAGAGAGTTGGTGAGTGGACGGGAGTTAATGATACGAAAGGCCTTCCTTTCAACTTTGTCTAGGAGAGCGGTGTGAGAGGAACCTCCCCACACATGTGAACAATACTCAATACAAGGGCGCACTATGCCCCTGTACAGAGCAAGAAGCTGTGCAGGGGAAAAGAACCCCCTAAGGCGGTTGAGCACACCGAGCTTCTGGGAGGCTGCCTTAGCAAGACTGGTAATATGGTCCTTCCAAATGAGAGCAGAAGAAAAAGAGACACCAAGAATATTGAGAGAAGATGAAGGGTTGATTTTTGTATTGTTGAAGAATAAGGGATAGTCCGCTGGGAGATCCTGACGGGAGATAGATGGAGAAATTGGGTTTTGGAAGCATTAAAGTTAACAAGGTTTTCTCTGCCCCAATTGGAAATAGTATTTAGATCAGAATTTAAGAGTTCTATGGCTTCATTACGTTTGTCGTTGAGAAATTGCTGGCTAGGGCATTCTGAAAAACTAATGGAGTAGTGTAAGGTTGAGTCGTCTGCGTATGAATGGATGGGAATTAAGGTACAGTTAAGGAGATCATTTATAAAAATTAGAAAGAGAATAGGAGATAGGACAGAGCCCTGAGGAACACCGGAGTTTATAGAGTGAGGAAGTGAACAATGGCCGTCCACAACCGCGGCTATGGAATGGCCGGAAAGAAAATTAGAGACAAAGGCACAGATGGAGGGATAGAAACCGAAGGAGGGTAGTTTAGAAATTACAGATTTATGCCAGACTCTATCGAAGGCTTTCGATATGTCTAGTGCAATAGAAAAAGTCTCACCGAAGTCCCGAAAGGAGGATGACCAAGAGTTAGTAAGATATGAAAGAAGATCACCAGTAGAGCGACCCTTAAGGAAGCCATACTGGCGATCTGAGAGCAGATTATGAGAAGAGAAATGCTTAAGAAATTTGGAAGCAAGAATAGTTTCAAAAACTTTAGAAAGACAAGAGATGAGAGCAATTGGACGATAGTTGGAGGGTTGAGAGTGGTCACCCTTCTTTGGGACAGGTTGAATGTGAGCAAACTTCCAGCATGAAGGGAAGACGTTAGAGGATAGACAGAGACGTAAGACTTTGCCTAGGCAGGGAGTCAGCACGGAAGCACAGTTTTTGAGAACAACAGGAGGAACACCGTCCGGACCGTACGCCTTATTAGTGTTAAGCCCAAAGAGGGTAGAAAGTACATCTTTAGAAGAGATTAGGATATTAGGCATAAGTAAAAGAGAGGAGGGCGGAGAGGGAGGAATAGCACCGGAATCATTCAAGGTAGAGTTTCTAGCAAAAGTTTGAGCGAAGAGTTTAGCTTTGTCAGAGGAAGAAGTGATGGTTGTGCCATTAGAGTGGGAAAGGGGAGGGAAAGACGAGGAAGAGAAATTGTTGGAGAGGTTTTTGGCTAGATGCCAGAAAGCTTGGGAAGAGCTAGAGTTAGATAGTTCAGTGCATTTATTATTGATGAAAGAGTGTTTGGCAAGTCGAAGAACAGATTTGGCTTGATTCCAGGCAGAAACATAGGAAGAATGAGAGTCTTGAGTTTTAAGGCGTCGGTACCGTTTGAATGCTTCCTCCTTATTGCGGACAGCAGTAGAACAGGCGTGAGTAAACCAAGATTTTTTAGCATTAGTCTGAGAGAAGGAGAATGGAATGTATGCTTCCATGCCCGATAGGATTACCTCGGTAATGCGTTCAGCACTCTCCGAGGGTCCCCGGCCACGGAAGCAGAAATCATTCCATGGGAAATCAAAGAAGTACTGCCGGAGAGCCTCCCAGTCGGCAGTGCCAGCCGGTGGCCGGTGGCGCTTGTGGCACACAAGCGCCACCGGCTAGGAGGATCGGGTGGCCGTACTGGAGAGATAGGACAGGTGACAGAGATAAGTTTATGGTCGGAGGAGCCCAGAGGAGAGAAAAGATCGACAGTATAAGAAGAAGGGTTAGAAGTTAGAATAAAGTCAAGAATGTTGGGCCGATCTCCGATGTTAGCCGGGATACGGGTGGGTTGCTGAACTAACTGCTCTAGGTCATTTATGATAGAAAAGACGTAGGCTTGTTCACCAGGTGGATCAGTAGTGTGAGAGGAGAGCCATTGGCGGTGGTGAACGTTGAAATCTCCTAGATGGAGATTTCTGAGAAAGGAGAAATGGATAGAATGTGTTCCACTGTAGAGTTTAGATAGTCAAAGAATTTGGGAAAGTTGGTAGAGTTAGGGGAAAGATAGACAGCACAGAAATATTTAGTAAGAGAATGACAGGAAAGTTTGAACCATAAAGTTGAGAATTCAGAGGAGTCGAAATCGGGAACACGAGAGCAAGTAAGTTTGTTGTGTACATATGCACAACATCCGCCTTTGGCTTTGAAACTAGGATAGAGAAAGTAGGAGGATACAGAGAAGGGGCTGCTGGATGTTGCTACAGACACCTGAGTTTCGGTGAGGAAGAGAAGATCAGGTTTGTAGGAGGAGAGATGGTGCTCAACAGAGTGAAAGTTAGAGGAAAGTCCGCGAATGTTGCAGAAATTAATAGAAAGAGTAACAGGCCGAGGTCCAGGTAATTGTGTGGGGTCGTCAGGGGATGGTCGGTTGGGTGTGGGGGCATTTATGGTCCCCCCCCCTGGGGACTCCGCGGCTGGGCTACAATTCATCATTTTAGTTTTTTTTAATTTTGGTGTGGAGGAATGAAGTGTGGGGTGTATGTTTAGTGTAGTGAAGTGGATAGGAGGAGGAGGTGTTTGTGAGAGCTAGCTGGATTGCTCTCAGTGTAAATGAGGCACAAAGAAAATCAGTAAGAGAGGCCAAGCAAATGAAACAGGAGTTCCAGCGACTCTTTATCACATGCCTATAACCTCACCTGGGTCTAGCCCTGATCGATTGGTGCCTACAATCTCCCCACTATACAACAAACTATACAACAACCGTATCTAGTTGTGTGCCTTAACCCTGGAGAGGTAACGCTCAAAAACGTAATTTTCATGGTATGGTCGTTGTGAATATGCACGTCGACTTTGACCTCAAATATCTCTCAAACCAAAAGACTAAAAAACTTAATGAAAATTGATAAAAATAATATAAGGATCCTTACTATTGTGTTAGTAAATGATAGACATTGAAAGGTAATTAGTATTTTTAAATAATTTAATAAAAAAATAAGTAGATTTAAGTTGGTCTTAAAAAAAAAAAAAAAAAAAATCGGCCTGAGGGTATACAAAGGAGTACAAAGGAAATCAAGCAACAACAGATCTAGTGACCCTTCTAGGCTGCTTGTCCTCCAAAACACTGAGGATCAAGTGCCCAAACAGTGGTTTAGAGTGGGTAAGGGAACATTGGAAAGGGAACTAATGTCCGTGGCAGGATTAGGAAGTTAGTAGGGGACAGATGGGTTAGTAACTGAGGGACGGATAAAATAAAGTTATTCATTTACAAATGCAGTCATTCGCGGGTTTGATGCGAGATATTTGTCTAGGCAGAGTTTAAATGAATCAACGGTGCTGCAGTCTATAACGTCTCGGGGAAGCCCATTCCACAAGTTGACAACTCGATTGAAGAAGAAATTCTTAGATTCGAAAGATTTACCAATAATTTTGCAACCGTTTCCCAGCGTGTAATTAGATTAGTCGATAGTGAAGTACTTACTACAGTTCATATTGTCGATGCCTTTGGTGATTTTGAACACTTGAATTAAGTCACCTCTTACTCTGCGCTGGGTTAAAGGAAATTGATTTAATTCTCTAAGACGCTCTTCGTATGGTTTGTTCTTTAGGCTAGGTATCATTTTGGTAACTCTACATTGAACTCGTTCTAGCTTGTTTATATCTTTTTGGTAATAAGGGCACCAGGATTGAACGCAGTATTCCAGAAGAGGGCGGACTAAGGAATTGTAAAGGGTTAGGATAACTTCTTTGGATTTATGCTCAAATGACCTGCTTATAAAGCCAATTATTTTGTTTGCCTTCTTAACAACTTCTGAACATTGTTGACTCGGTTTTAGGTTACTCGATATTGTTACTCCCAGATCGGTTTCTCTGTTTACATTCTTAAGCTGAGTGCCATTCATCGAATAGTTTGCTTTCTCATTTAGGTATCCGCTATGTAGTACTTTACATTTATCCACATTGAAACTCATTTGCCAAATTTGGGCCCAACATGACAATTTATCTAGATTGTGTTGCATATTGTCAACTTGTTCTTTTGAGAGTACGCTATTTGCAATTTTTGTATCGTCAGCAAATTTTGAGATTGTACAGTTGAGACCCTCATCTATGTCGTTGATGTAAATTAGAAAGAGAATTGGTCCTAGTACCGATCCCTGGGGTACCCCGCTACTTACAGTGGTCCATTTAGATGCCTTACCGTTTATGACTACTCTTTGCTTTCTGTCGCTGAGCCAATTTTCTACCCATTTCAACACACCGCCTTGTATTCCATGCGCTTTTAGTTTTAGCAGTAAACGTTTGTGGGGAACTTTGTCAAAGGCCTTTTGAAAATCAAGGTATATAATATCTACAGCTTTACTCTCATCGTAGAGGTTGAGGATATCGTGGAAGAAGTCTAAGAGGTTTGTTAAACAGGAACTTTTTTTGCGAAAGCCGTGTTGAGTACCTTTAAGTATGTTATTTTCCTCTAAGTGATTTACGAGTCTGTCTCTTATGACCGTTTCTAGCATTTTGCATACAACTGAGGTTAAGCTAATTGGACGATAGTTACTGGGTAGGAATTTGCTGCCTTTTTTTAATATCGGTGTTACGTTGGCTAGCTTCCACTGATCAGGCATAGTTCCAGACTGCAAGGATTTATTGAATAGTAATGTCAGTGGTTTGGAGAGCTCATGTGCTGGGACTGGGTGTCTGAGGTTGTGTATGGCAATGGTGCGGCTGATTCATGTATGAAGGACGACCCTGTAGTCCCCATACGTTGAGAGAAGTTCGAAGTTGCAAAAAGGGTTAAAATTTCGACCCTCTAAAAAATTTGCCCCATTTTCAAAAAAATCGTTTTGATGCCTAAATATACTTGAAATCAAACCAAAATCAACATAGTGCTTCCTACATGCTCCTATTATAATACCAAAGTGCAATAATCGAGATCTGAGTAACATAGATACTACAATAAAATATTATATGGAGGTAACTGAAATCATGTCATAAAAATTTCTTACCCAAAGTATGGCAACATCAGACCCACAGTATGGCAACATCAGACACACTAACCTGCGTGAGCTTGTTCCCTCACCATCTGGCTAAGATGCCTATCACTTCCAGATCAATATCTCAAGTCACAATATCACTAAAGTACACTTTTCGATTTAAGTAAATGTCACTAACGAGGTAGGTATGTTGCAAATTTGCAACATATATATCCTGTTTGAGCAGGTTCTCATGTTGCCGGGCGAGCAGCACCTCCACACCCGACTGAGGCCCACAGCACACTGACTGCCTGCAGGCTGATAACTGAGAAAATGGCCATGTGGGGTGTGCAGACTTCAAAAAATTTGTTTTGCGCACCACGTCCGTGCAAATAGGCAACGGCATTTCCTGTCCAGGGTTAAGTCAAATATGTATTGATGATCTTATTAGTTATATTTTAATCCAATTATCCTAAAGTTCCTAATAAGTTTAACGAATGTTCCTACTAGACATCATAAAATAACTGAAGACTATGCATATTTATTGGTATGAATTTATATACATATATTATGATAATCTGTATATGCAGTATAATTGTAATTGTAATGTAATTTTTATATGTAGTTTATCCATGAAATAAAATTGATTGATTGATTGGTTGAAATGCCTCTGCATGTGTTACAATTCTTCTAGAAAACGGTGTTGCTTGTTGATAAGCTTCCTTGGTTCAATATTCACCTGAATCATATAATTATTGATCGTACTGAACGTCAAAACTAACTGTTGCCACTCTGGTCAAACGAGCCAACTGCTTCGTGGCCGCCAGGGTCATAACAATATGGACCTTATTTAGTGAAATGACACTAGATGCACCAATATGGCGGAGGCTCGGTGATCTTTAGAGTCATAGAACCTCTAATGAAATCAGGTAATTCAGTTGCGATGATTTGTTTCTTAAAAAGTCTATTATTGTCTTTAACTGATTGATGGAATTTACGTAAACCTGTGATTATAATGCTACAGAAACATAGTAGTTAGTTATTTTAACATTTAAGAAGTGAAAACTTAGCATCTAAAGTATTAAATGCTCCACCCTGTGAACACAATAGACATATTATCACATTCTCTTAAAAAAAAAAAAACACCACCCAACTAATTTAGCTTGTTCAAATTGAAATCGGCTACACGAGTTTCATATAATCATAGACCCACTGATGCCTTATAGGCCTAACTGGCATTGCGGATTCTGCACTATTGTAATATAAACATGTAGAATATATTCCACTTACATCTTACTGAGCGTAACATTAGCTAATATATAATAATAATGACAATAGTACTCGATATGGCATTATGACATAATGGAATAACGATACAATCTTAATATTCTTTTCACCAAAACAAAAAGTGGAGTTTGAAATCTGACATTTACAATTGGTATACCGATATAATATTTACATTCCGACTTTGGCAGCAATAACCAATAGTTTTGTTAATTGTTTTTGTCATTACAGTAATTCATATGAATTAATATGTATTTGGTAGTCTTACCCTTTAATTGCCATTATATTAATTATTCACCCAGTTTATGTAAGTACAGTCGTTAATAAATATACAGTAGGTACCTATTTGTTAGGTGTCAGTTCATCTAGTGTTCCAAATCGAGTTATGAAAGAAGATAAAGGACGAACTCTGATGGCAGAGTTCCTATAAGGAAACGGACTATATTTCATATAGTTATAAATAAATAGTATCCAAACTTGTAACAATAACGAGGTAATTCATATATAAGGTACATCTAACAAAATTGAATTTGTTGTGTACTCGCTAGAAAGGAATATATAAACACCATTTGAGGAGGAGCACGTTATTTACAAAGTTTCGCGTATAACTGTTTTTAGAGGTAATTCGACTTTTCATAACTCTCCTAGACATCTGTAATATCTGGCTAATAATAGTCTTCCCTACCTACTTACCACACAGTTCAGAAGCAATTTGACCTAATTTAAGTACCGTACATCTAATGTAGACTACATTTGGTCAAAATTTATGTTTACCGTTCATTTACTTTATTCAGTCTAGGAAGAACTTGTGGTACATAGAGGCTTGAGTGATCTAGTTTTAACATCTTAAATTTCTAGAAATCCTTCCTAAGCTGCCTACAATCGTCTAATGATAGCCCGAATGTTCTGAAATGTGCGTCGTGGTGTAATGAAGGAATTAAGAAACTAATGTACACATATAATTAACAATGATCTTTACTGTGCACTTACCAAAAACTTTGGAACCACATCTTGCAGCTTTCGTGATCGTACAATCCCCCCAAATACTTCCACCTGTGACAGCAAGTACAAGCCAAGCCTCAACCGCATTAATCCATCCACATATTGCCATTTTGATCAACAGGTCCTGATCTTGCGTTTAACTGATTGATTACCAATCATAGTAATGGCACTGCGATCTGTTTTTCCTGAAGCTGCCTATAAACAATACTGGTGTAGGGTCTTGTACGGGAGCGGTTAAATGTTAGTCAACCACAAACTATCAATTTAATCCGGTTTTCAATGTCTAGTTAGATACCTACACACATTTAATTGTGTGTGTGGTATTTATGCTAGTGCTTTTCATTTTCAGCTTATATAACTCAGGAATTCAGTTACTTTTGCAACATTTATATAGTAATAGTACAACATCCTGTCTACTTGTCATTCTAGGCTTATTGTCGCATTTCATTCGTCATTTGAAGCATGTTAGCTTCCGCTGTAATTCTGAGGTTCTCCAGATTGCATATTGAATGTTTGCCCTTGTATCGCAAATTGTGCAGGTGCATTGCAAATATATTATTTTCTGGTACATTATCTTTTATGAACATTACATTACATTACATTTATGAAGCATAAATAATCAAACATACTCCAGATTGTTGTTCTATTTACGGTATAGCTAGCTTCCACATTAACAACGACTGAAATTCAACAGTACGTGGGATCCCAAACTTCAGTTCAGTAAGACTAGGCTAGAAACGGGTAGATAAGGCACTTCACTAACGATAAGACAAGTGACCACTATTTCTCGGAAAGATAAGGCTTGTGCTATCGAAAAAGTGGAGTATAGATAAACCCATTGAAACGTAATAGAGAGTTGTTATTGTTTGTTGTATTTTTTTGTTCTATGTGAGTGAGGGAGGCAAAAGGCCGAACTGCCTATAGCGAGTGCCTCCCCCATAGTTGAAAGAGTGACAGGGCCAAAATCAAGGGACATTCGAGCCAAAATGCCTGGACACACGGAGTTTGAAGCAATTTAAGCCATAGGAAGATGGAAAGACTGATTCTGGGAGAGAGTTCCAGAGCTCAGCTGTTGAATAGAAGAAAGTTTGAGAGTAACGTGTCAGTCTTGGGTTGGAGAGTTGCACAGAGTAGGGGTGGGATTGTGTTGCAAGACGGGTACCACGTGCCCTACGTAAAGGAGGTGGTATACACTGGGAAAGCTCTGAGGAACACTGATTATTATAGTAGCGATAGAATAGCGAGAGAGATGCAACATTGCAAAGGAGAGAGAGAGATTGCAGAGAGTTGGTGAGTGGACGGGAGTTAATGATACGAAAGGCCTTCCTTTCAACTTTGTCTAGGAGAGCGGTGTGAGAGGAACCTCCCCACACATGTGAACAATACCCAATAGAAGGATGCACTATGCCCCTGTACAGAGCAAGAAGCTGTGCAGGGGTATAGAACCCCCTAAGGCGGTTGAGCACACCCAGCTTCTGGGAGGCTGCCTTAGCAAGACTGGTAATATGGTCCTTCCAAATAAGAGCAGAAGAAAAAGAGACACCAAGAATATTGAGAGAAGATGAAGGATTGATTTTTGTTTTGTTGAAGAATAAGGGATAGTCCGCTGGGAGTTCCGGACGGCTAGATAGATGGAGAAATTGGGTTTTTGGAAGCATTAAGGGTAACAGGGTTTGCTCTGCCCCAATTGGAGATAGTATTTAGATCAGAATTTAAGTGTTCTATGGCTTCATTACGTTTGTCGTTGAGGGATTGCTGGCTGGAGCGTTCTGAAAACCTTATGGAGTAGTGTAAGGTTGAGTCGTCTGCGTATGAATTGATGGGAATTGAGGTACAGTTGAGAAGATCATTTATAAAAATTAGAAAGAGAATAGGAGATAGGACAGACCCCTGAGGAACACCAGAGTTTATAGGGTGAGGAAGTGAGCGATGGCCATCCACAACCGCAGCCATGGAACGGCCGGAAATGAAATTAGAGGCAAAGGCACAGATGGAGGGATAGAAACCGAAGGAGGGTAGTTTAGAAATTAAAGATTTGTGCCAGACTCTATCGAAGGCTTTCGATATGTCTAGTACAATAGAAAAAGTCTCACCGAAGTCCTGAAAGGAGGATGATCAAGATTTAGTAAGATATGAAAGAAGATCTCCAGTAGAACAACCCTTAAGGAAGCCATAATGGCGATCTGAGAGCAGATTATGAGAAGATAAATGCTTAAGAAATTTGGAAGCAAGAATAGTTTCAAAAACCTTAGAAATACAAGAGATGAGAGCAATTGGACGATAGTTGGAGGGTTGAGACCGGTCACCCTTCTTTGGGACAGGTTGAATGAGAGCAAACTTCCAGCATGAAGGGAAGATGTTAGAGGATAGACAGAGACGAAAGAGTTTGTCTAGGCAGGGAGTCAGCACGGAAGCACAGTCTTTTAGAACAACAGGAGGAACACCGTCCGGACCGTACACCTTCTTAGTATTAAGCCCAGAGAGAGTAGAAAGTGCATCTTTAGAAGAGATTAGGATATTAGGCATAAGTAAGAGAGAGGAGGGTGGAGAGGGATGAATAGCACCGGAATCATCCAAGGTGGAGTTTCTAGCAAAGGTTTGAGCGAAGAGTTTAGCTTTGTCAGAGGAAGAAGTGATGGTTGTGCCATCAGAGTGGGAAAGGGGAGGGAATGACGAGGAAGAGAAATTGTTGGAGAGGTTTTTGGCTAGATGCCAGAAAGCTTGGGAAGAGCTAGAGTTGGATAGTTCAGTGCATTTATTATTGATGAAAGAGTGCTTGGCAAGTCGAAGAACAGATTTGGCTTGATTCCAGGCAGAAACATAGGAAGAATGAGAGTCTTGAGTTGTAAGGCGTCGGTACCGTTTGAATGCTTCCTCCTTATTGCGGACAGCAGTAGAACAGGCGTGAGTAAACCAAGATCTATTAGCATTAGTCTGAGAGAAAGAGAATGGAATGTATGCTTCCATGCCCAATAGGATTACCTCGGTAATGCATTCAGCACTCTCCGAGGGTCCCCAGCCACGGAAGCAGAAATCATTCCATGGGAAATTAAAGAAGTACTGCCGGAGAGCTTCCCAGTCGGCAGTGCCAAAGTGCCACAGGCGCCGCCGGCTAGGAGGACTGGGTGGCCGTACTGGAGAGATAGGACAGGTGACGGAGATAAGTTTATGGTCGGAGGAGGCCAAAGGAGAGAAAAAATCGACAGTATAAGAAGAAGGGTTAGAAGTTAATAACAAGTCAAGAATGTTGGGCCGATCCAGGATACGGGTGGGTTGCTGAACTAACTGCTCTAGGTCATTGAGAATAGAAAAGACATAGGCTTGTTCACCAGGTTGGTCAGTAGTGTGAGAGGAGAGCCATTGGCGGTGGTGAACGCTGAAATCTCCTAAGGTGGAGATTTCTGAGAAAGGAGAAATGAATAGAATGTGTTCCACTGTAGAGAATAGATAGTCAAAGAATTTGGGAAAGTTGGTAGAGTTAGGGGAAAGATAGACAGCACAGAAATATTTAGTAAGAGAATGACAGGAAAGTTTGAGCCATAAAGTTGGGAATTCAGAGGAGTCGAAATCGGGAACACGAGAGCAAGTGAGTTTGTTGTGCACATATGCACAACATCCGCCTTCGGCTTTGAAACTAGGATAGAGAAAGTAGGAGGATACAGAGAAGGGCCTGCTGGATGTTGCTACAGACACCTGAGTTTCGGTGAGGAAAAGAAGATCAGGTTTGTAGGAGGAGAGATGGTATTCAACAGAGTGAAAATTAGAGGAAAGTCTGCGAATGTTGCAGGAATTAATAGAAAGAGTAAAAGACTGAGGTCCAGGTAATTTTGTGGGGTCGTCAAGGTAAGGTCGGGCGGGTGTGGGGCCATTTATGGTCCCCCCCCCTGGGGACTCCGAGGCTGGGCTAAAATTCATAATCTTGATTCAATTTTGGTGTGGAGGAATGAAGTGTGGTGTGCATGTTAGGAGGAGGAGGTGTTTGTGAGAGCTAGCTGGATTGCTCTCAATGTAAATGAGGCACAAAGAAAATCAGGAAGAGAGGCCAAGCAAATGAAACAGGAGTTCCAGTGACTCTTTATCACATGCCTATAACCTCACCTGGGTATAGCCCTGATCGATTGGTGTCTACATTCTTACCCTTGTAATGGATGCCCCCTGTTTCATCCAATTAGTCAGACGATTTTAAAACACTTTACCCCAATTATAATTTGTTTATTATAAAACAAATAATTAATCATTCAAGTGTTGATATTTTCACAGGGAGCGTATTTGTGTTCTTTTGTTAAGCTTAAAGTGATCTATGGCGGTAAACTTATAACAAAAAATGCTCGAACTTTACAAAAAGTAATCAATACCTTCAAATTATATTTATTACAACAAAAAACAACAAACCTCCAAATGTTGACAGCTAAGCAGCGACTGAAAATTGAAAGACAGCCGAAGTATAAGACCCCTCTATGTAGTGAATGAAAGGAGTCATTTTCCATCTCATACACAGGTCAAGAGTCCGTATGGCATGTGGAGAAAATGATTGAAGACAATCTAGGTTTATCAAATTTAGAATGTGTGCTGAAATTCATGAACACTGAAATAGTTTGTGGATTCTTAGGGATACACAATCACAGATTTTCACAACTATTGCATCTCAACGTTAATGGTTACGCCAACCAAATAATTATATATACTGTATATATACAGTATAATATATATTAATACTGTAGGCTATATCTAATATACAATATATATTATATATATATATATATATATATATATATATATATATATATATATATATATATATATATTGTCATAATGACCAGGGTCTTTTAGGGTCTTTTAGGCTTTGGTTGGCGCCTGTTTTCTGTATGCAGCTGTGCCAAGTCTATTAGAAAGACCTGGTATTGTGAGTTTTACTCCGATACGCTTCCAATTGCACATGTTTAGTTTTGCCATACCTCTAAGCATTTTTGTCTCAATAAACTTTTGTGTAGAATGAGCCAATAGAGTGTCATCAGTTTCGGGTTGAAATTGACCGTGGCAACGTCGGCTTGCAAGTGCAGGGAGGGGAGGAAGGAATGTTGCTCCTGTCTCGGGGGGAGGCGATTTTGCTGGCACCAGGAGTTTTTATTTAATTGCGTGACCATTGCAAGTTTAGTTGTGTTACAATATTGAGATATACTTTATTTTATCTGCCACGCTGTATTAGCTAATATGTTAACACAGGAATATGTTAATTTATTAGTGGCCCCTCCATCATTGATGATTATGCCTATTACATAAGGCTACCTCTTCAAACGCCCATAAGCGCATTTTGAAACTACCGCCGCAGAGCTCAGAGGAACCTTCATCATAAGCACACGCTAAACCACTCATGGTTCGTCTTTATGATTGGGTTCTCACTACGAAAAAACTTCATAACAAATAAAAAATAAAAATAAAATAAGAATAACTATTCATAAGCTTTCCATATTCCGTGGATGTACTTCTGTGGATTCTTGGACCAGACGCTGACTAGCGCATTATTCCACCTTCCTTGCTCTGGGTTCAACCCACCCGGACGTGTCCCCCACAGTGCTCCGCTTTGATTCCGCATTCTTGCGTCCCTAGTGAGTTTTTTCTTATTTGTTTACTCTGGGATGTCTTGAGTAAGGTTAGGATTAGCTTAGCAGGGGTGTCATGGGTGGTTTTCTCGCAGAACAAGACTTAGTGTATTTTGGGTCGTTTTGTTGGGGCGTCTATGTCTATTTCGGACGGACCCTCGTGGCAGAGTTGAGGACGCTCTGAAACGTTTTTCGTGTTTAGCCATCTTTAGTCCTAGCTGGTTAGGAGGCTGTAACTACGCGATGTCGGGCTTCTAGCTATCTTTCTGATGGAGTTGCCTATGTTATTTGTACTGACGTTCCTGGTGTATTTTTCTTCACTTAGTGAAGTTCTTTCTGGGTCCCGAGTCAGTGTTACCCTAACCCGGGTGTTTTCTACGATTTTGATGTGGCGGCTGTTCCAGTTTTGGTGGGATGGAGTGCTTTTCGATGGTGTTTCGACGTCATTAAGTGTTTTTTCCGTTTTCACCAGGCCTAGCCAGCCACTCGTAGTTTTTTCACATATGCAAGTGTTTTCATTGTTTATTATAATAAAAATTTATTCATGTGCCATGTGTGTCCTGGATTAGTTGTGATTGGCTGATCCAGGAGCTTCGGACTGGGGGTATGATTATGTTTATCAGACTGCATTCTGTTTGGCGTGGGTTGTCTTTCCGGCGGTTTTTCTCGATTGCTCCGAGAAAGCCGTTTTGTTTACCGAGTTTTAGTCAGGATGGCTAAAATAGGTAAGTTACCCCGGCGAGTTTGGTAGCTTGAGGGCTCATCAGAAACTGCGTTTTCTGTGGTCGAGCCTGTGATCAGGCTTCCTGTTTTATTCCCGGCGAGGTGGGCTCCACACATTTATCTAGGTGATCATGCTGACTCCTGTTTGACATGGTTTTCTCGGCTTTTCAAAGCCATTGAAACAATGCTGTTTGTTTTGTTTGGTCTTTCCCTCCCGGCGACCTTTTTACAAAGAGGTCTGGGGCAGGTACAATTGGTTTGACATTGCATATAAAACCCGGCGGTTGTACCTTCGGGTGGTTATATTAACGGATTTGCAATTCGCGATAATTTGCCAAACAATTGATTGATACAATAGGGTATCACGGCCTTCAAGACGGCGATCTATGAGGGCTTCTGGGAGAAGCCGGATTAGAGATTAAGATAGGCTTAGACTTTTTATGGGATAAAAAGATGCCTGAATCTTACTAGTGTTTCAAGTGTAAAGGGATACTTGAAAGCCTTCCTCTTTAATAAAGATATGCTTCATCTTTATGAGGATTCAGAAGATATGCTTAAATCTTTTGGACAGGTAAAGATATGCTGAAATCTTTAATACCGATATGCTTCATCTTTATGAGGATTCAGAAGATATGCTTAAATCTTTTGGACAGGTAAAGATATGCTGAAATCTTTAATATGAAACTAAAGGAAAACGAACAGTAGTGGTGGAGTGCTATGGTTTGTTGACCGGCGGTTTTGAGGCACATGTTTTGTACCGTTTTGGGGTAACCTTATGAGCATTAATTCCTGGAAATTTCTCTTTCCAGGGCGGAGTACCGGCGTTGCACCAGGTGACCAGGTAGTTCCCGGGGGCGGGGTAGATTTCCCCCAGTCTCTGTCATGTCGGCACTTGAACCTCTCATTGCTTTATGTTCAACACCGTTATGCTCAGGTATCCCTATTTTTGCTCACAAGCTCTGCATTAAATGTGTTAAATGCCTAGATTGGTCACGGGGGATATGGGTGACAAAGAATTGCACTATTTGTCACCTCTTAAGTGTTAAAGTTCTAATTCAGAAAGATAATACTGCGGCGGTGGCTTTACAAGAAGTGAAACAACTTCTCGCTACTTACTCAACGAATGTACCACATAAAGCATTGCAATGTGATAACCTTGAGCTATGGGAGCTTTTAATTATTAAACATACCCCCTCTCAGTATAAGATACGTGCACGTAAGACCTCAGAGACTGGGCGGGGACAAGTTGCCACACCCTCCCCCGGCAAGTCTAAGAGGCCTCGCTCACCGTCACCTTTGGCAACGGAGACGAGGTCCACATCAAGGTCACCACTGAGGAAGCAGGTGACAGATTCGGGCCACTCTGCTTCACCTTCCAAGAAGAAGAAAAAGGAAGCGAGTGGGGGATCTAAGGACATTACTAGTACTAAGCATAAGTCAAGTAAGAGTCATAAATCATCCAAAAGGGATCCTCCGGCGCGATCTTCCCATGATAGGCCAGACTTAACGAATGAAGAACAACGATCTCTGGTCTCAGAGATGGAGGTTGAAGAGTCCAGTCAACTTCTAGACGACTCTCAGGGTACTGTCGAATCTCCACGGAGTTCGTCATCGGCTAGGTATGTAACAGCAGAAGAGATTGATGGATTACTAATGAATGCACTTAATAGGTTCTTTGGCCCTACGCCGGAAACTCCTACAGTTGGTACGGGAGCTCCCGCGACGTCGACGAATGTGCGACCTCTGGCTACATCCATTGCTTTAGCTAAAATACCTAACCCCCCTCTTGTGTCAGATCCAATTTCCAATGTGCCAGGCACAGCAGCTCTCACTACTTCCAATGTGCGAGTCATATCAGACATAACTCCCCCTCCTTTAGACAAGGCGCCAGTCAAAAAAGGAGCTATGCCTCTTTTATACGGGCCTGATGAGTCATGGGTAGCACTGTTACCAACTAAGCCAGAGGCAGCACAAGCGACTATTTTGGGGGAGCTCCCTGTACCACATGAGTGGGTAATCCAAGGTGATAAGTCTAGAACACTCAGAGCTTTGGATAGTCAAGGAAATGTTTTGGATGTTCATATTAAGGCCATTCCAAGTTATTATAACCATGACTTTTATGTGTATGCATCAACACCAGCCCTACCCCCTGCCTCAGCTTCAAAGCTATTTTCTGACTGGACTAAGAATGACGGCTTTAACGACGTCAAGGCACTTTCTGCTTTGACGCCGGAGTTGGATATGTTTCCGATCACAGACTCAGCCTCTAATCCAGTTTTGCAGGTGAGGCAGTTGGGTACGGGACTTTGGGTGGAATGGGAAACAGAGGCTCAAAATTTTGCCACTACTTTCACGTCAAAATCTTCCCACCAAATCCCTCAAGAACACCAGTCTTGGTTCTCTCTTCCGGTTTGTAGTACCGGCGGAGTCCCCTCTGCTTTGTTTGATTTATTGGCTGCCCCTAAAATCAATTTGTGCGAATTAAAAGATCCTTTTAGCACGCCTTCCCCAGCTCACCTAGACCGCGAGTTTAGGTTAAGAGGAAAAGCGTTTAGACTGTTTTCGCAATATATTGTTACCCAGCAAGTAACAATGTCTCTGTTACGCTCTTCTCAGGCAATGGAAGCCGCGGAAGTCAAGAAAGCCATTGAACTTTCCCGGCGCTTGCTTCTCCAGACTTCCATACAGTCTTTAGGAGATATTCGGACGGCCTTATTAGAGGCAGTTCGAGCAAGGCAGGATCTGAGGATGTTCTTAGTGAAGAAACTTCCTGACCGTATTGCAAGCCAAGTAGTTCTGTCTCTAGTTCTAACGCCTTCTTTGATTTCACCAGCAGTTTGGAAGACTGTTTTCAGCCAAAGTCCCCTTCCACCCAGGGTCAGGCTCAGTTCAGGTATAAACAGGGTAATTTCTCAGGTAAAGGCCACAAGTTTCACCAACGGCCAGGTCAGGGCCCGCCTCCAGCCAAACCCGGCCAGTCGTCCAAGGGTACACCTCCACCAGCAAAAAAACTAAGGTCTCTCTCACTCCCGGGGCCAGTCAAAGGCGTGTTGGAAAAGAGGGTAGTCCAGCCGGCGAACCCCAGTCTGCTAACTGGGTCCTTCCGGGCGTGTCATCAGGCATGGCCATTAAGAACATGGGCGAGGACTGTGGTACGCAAAGGCATCACTTGGCAGTGGCTCCGGCGACCTCGCTTACGTCAGCCAACAAAGGCCAATCATGTTTCTTTAGAGGTGGAGTCACTAGTTCAGGAGATGATTACCAAGAGTGTCATTATCCCCGTCCCCCCGACTTACCCGGTGTTTACGTCCAAACTATTTCTAGTACCAAAAAGGGACAGTATTCAGATGAGACCGGTCGTAGACCTGTCTTATTTGAATCTCCACATTCACAACGTGTCCTTCAGGATGCTGACAGTGAATCAAATCAGGCTAACACTTCCGCCGGGAGGGTGGATGTGTTCATTAGACCTGACAGACGCATATTGGCATGTCCCGGTAAACAAGAGATTTCAAAAATTTCTGGCTTTACGAATAATGCATCAGACTTATGTCTTTTCAAAGGATGCCGTTTGGGTTGAACCTAGCGCCACGCATATTCACAAAATTAGTCCGGCAAGCCCTGATGCCCATTTTAGAACAAGGGATCAGGATCTTGTGGTATCTGGACGACTGGCTGGTGGTGGCAGAGACAGAAAAGTTATGCAACACTCATGTCAAACATTACGTTAAACCATGTCAAATCTCTAGGATTCTAGATCAACTTGGTAAAGTCAAACCTTGTTCCCTCACGAGTAATTCAGTGGATAGGGCTGGTCTGGGACACAGCATCTCTCACTGAGTCAGAGTGTGGACAATCGAAACAGATTTCGCAAGAAACTGTTTATGTTTCTCCACAGTCTGACTACGACACGGAGACTCTGGGAATCTCTAGTCGGTTCTCTCGACTGGGTTCAACTAACTGTGAAGTTGGGCCGGTTGAAAGTCAAACGTTTAATCTTGGAGGGCAACAGATATTTCCCACTCTTACCGGCGGGAAAATTATGGCCTATCCCAACATTAACCCGGGAGCTGCCGGGAGACTCTTAAGAGTTCCCCCGGCGGACTGCGGGGAGACTCTTAAGAGCAGAGCTTTTGAACACGTACCAAAACCGCGCGTTTATAGCCAGGCGGCTGAAAATTGGTGTGGGTATAGTACTACATGTCAACTCTCGACACCACCCCGCCAAACGCTCGCCCCGCACTCGTGCAAGCACCACCGCGCCAGTAACCACGCACTAGTCATTGAGCCCACACGTCCCTCACGCTCGCTCCCTGATGACACAACCAGCCCTCCTTCTGGTGGTGTTAGCCGCCGTGGAAGGCAGAGGGTGGCTGCTAAAGACCCTAGCTACCAGTACGACACGCCCTACAGCTCGGAGGACGAAACACCTGAACCCAAAGCACGAAAAACACGTGCAAGCACGAGAAAGGTACAGAGGTCATTCGTGTTTCGGGACACTGCCACCACGACCCAGGCCACTGCAACAACCACTACCACCACCACTGCCACCACTGCCACCCCTGCCACCGGTACCAGCGACGCAGGAGGCCGCCCTAGGGCTGCAGAACCTGTGGGGGCAGGAAAAATTAAAGGCACGGGCGTAGGGAAGAGAACCCGTACGCCAGCCACAGTGCCCCTACCACCACCACCACCACCAGCCGCCCCTGGCCCGGCTGTCCCTGCCACCCCTGCCACCGGTACCAGCGACGCAGGAAGCCGCCCTAGGGCTGCAGAACCTGCGGGGGCAGGAAAAATTAAAGGGACGGGCGTAGGGAAGAGAACCCGTACGCCAGCCACAGTGCCTACCACCACCAGGCCCCTGCTGCCCTGCCGCCCATGCCAAAGGAACAGGGAAGGGGAAGGGGAAGGGGAAAGGGAGAGGGAAAGCGACTGCTGGCCCTGCTGGCCCTGGTGTCCCTGCCGGCCCTGCTGCCCCTGTTGCTGCCCATGCCGCCCCTGCCCAAGGAACAGAGAGAAGGGCGACAGGCACCACCATCATCTTGCCATCAAGGCCACGCACCACTGCTGCCCCTGCCGCCGCCCCTGCCACCGCCTCTGCTGTCCCTGTCCATAAGACTCCCGCACGTGCAAAAGTGACCCGGAAAACTCTGACACCATCAAAGTATGCCGCCCTGCTGTTTGATGGTGATTCGCAGGACATTGGCAGCCCAGGTTTCGACGACGAAGCCCTAGCACGGGACCAAGGGTGGGGGGATTTGGGAGTGGACAGTGGGAGTGAGTCCGACGTCGGTGACGAGAATGAGGAAGGGCATCGTCTGTCAAGTGAAGAGGAGGGTGATGATGATGATGCAGTGCTGTATCGCGACCATGGAAGCGATATTTCAGACGATGAAGCAGACGCAGACGACATTCCGCTCCCTGAGCTGCCTTCGTTCGATTGGTCTGACAGGGTCAATTTTGTACCTGACGTGCCCCAGTTCAATCCTGGGACGTCAGGAACAACTGACGACTGGCCCTGTGATGATCAAGCGAACGAAAGCGACTTCTTCCTCGCTTTTTTCGACATGGAGGTAATGACGTACATCGTTGCCCAAACAAACGCCTACTACAGGTGGGTGTTTGGCAGATTGGACGTCCTTTCTCCAAAAGCGAGAATACGAGGCTGGGTGGATACGACTGTGGAAGAATTTATGACGTTCTTTGCCTTGTTGTTCCTCATGCCTCTGATCAAGAAGCATGTGTTGCAACACTATTGGAAGGACGACCCTCTCATCGCCACCCCAACTTTCAATAAGTTCATGACTCGTGACAGATTTTTGTTGCTGCTAAGATTTATGCACTTTGCAGACAACGAAAATCCTAACAGGATTGGCAGGATATGGAAAGTTCGGGATGTGTTCACCATGTTGTTGGAGAGGTATAGGAAATACTTTTACCCCTTCCTCAATTTGGTGATTGATGAGTCGCTCGTGCTCTTCAAAGGACGTCTTGTTTTCAAGCAGTATATCCCCTTGAAAAGGCATAGGTTCGGAATCAAGCTCTTCGTTTTGTGTGACTGCGAAACTGGAATAGTGCTTGACATTATCGTGTAGACAGGCACTGACATTGACATACCGAAAGCCGCTGCCAATGACCCCATGGGCATGTCAGGTGCCATCGTCAGGAAAATGTTGGCACCTTACCTGGGCAAAGGCCACATCATCTACACTGACAACTGGTATACTTCTCCTGCTCTCTGCCAGTTTCTTCATGACAACCAAACGGGGTCATGTGGGACTGTCAGAAAGACAAGAAAGTTTATGCCAAAGTTCACAGGTAATGTCATTCCTCTCACAGATGCCTCCTCCAGTGACACACCTTCAGAAGACGACCTGGCCCAGGAACACCGCGAGAGGCATGTGCGAAGAAGGCGAAGAAAGGGGCAGAAATACAAGCAGCTCGAGAAGTGTGGGAAACTGATAGCCCTGAAGTGGAAGGATAAGCGAGACGTCCACCTGCTTTCCACCGTACACACAGGTGCCCAGATGGATTCTGGCAAAATCCACTACCGAACCAGGAAGACAATCTACAAGCCCGACATGGTAGTGGACTACACTAAGAACATGCGCCTGGTGGACAAGTCTGACTGTCAGCTGTCAGGCGTTGAGTGTCTGAGGAAGACTGTGATGTGGTATCACAAGCTCTTCCTCCACCTAGTTGATATCACGATGCTCAACGCCTACTACTTGTGGTTGGTGAAAAAGGATATGGCCCCAAACCAGAAGCTGAAATTCCGGGAGTTCGTCTACAACGTCTCATACCAACTCCTGGAGAAGTATGGCACCACCACTCACAGACGTACGGCATGGCGTGGGGATCACGTTCCTGACCGCATCCAGCTGGGTGTCGAAAGACACTACCCCATCAACACTGAGATGCTTGGCACTCGTCACAGGCAGGCGCAGTGCACCGTCTGCAGCTCCAGTGTCAGGAAACCCCATGTCACCAAAAGAGTCACCTCAATGTGCGCCGAGTGCAAAGTTCCACTCTGCCTGGGTGACTGCATCAGGGATTACCACACCTTCAAGAATTATTGAGTGTCGCCCTGCCCTGCCCTGCCCTGGACTCGCCCCGTGCCCTGCCCTGGACTCGCCCCCAGCCCCGCCCTGTCCTGGACTCGCGCCCTACCTTACCTGACCTGACCTAATTGATCACGCTACCTCATAATGTAACATATATATTATATAATGTATAAGTTCCAAAGATGTCCCTGTGATATAGCTTTTACATTATATAATTGTATGTTTCATTATTTAGTTTATAAGTTTCAAAGATTTAAATGTAATATGCCTTATTTTTTAGTATATCAATATATATGTTTGTTATTAGCCAAAGTAATGTGTATATCATATATTTCTTACCTCAAATGAATTGTACAAAAAATAAATATGTTTCAACAAATCCTGTCAAACTACTAAGATAATAAAAAAAAAACAATAAAAAAAAACAAAAAAAACAAGGTCATGTCATTGTATTCTTACAATATGATATATTCTATGAATATTTCATATTGTTTGAATACAATGGCATGATCTTGTAAAAAAATTTTTTTATCAAAAATGTTCTAGACAATATAAAACCTTCCCCATAACCCCCTCCTGGATTCGATCACACAACCCTACCACACTTTGAGTTTTCCAGTCCGCAACCTTACCAACCATGCCACAGGAGCTCATACCAAATATCACTCAAAACTTCGTGTCTACAATCGAAATGACAATATAAAAAAAAAAAATGAATTATCCCACCAATTTACGTTTGTAAATTGATGGGATTATCAATTATATCATGCCAAGGTTTATAAAAGGTTGTCTCTGTCAAGAATTAGTAATTATATAACTTTATTCTGTTAAAAATTGCCCAAACACTCAGCAAAATTGCCCCTCTCAGTGCGACTCCACTCATTTTCACACGGTCAAGCGGTGACCCTTGCCGCTCCTTTATGCCCCAGCTACACCAGCAACAGCAGCTCTGTCTGGGAACAAAATTTGTATAAATACAATAATGGATAAAATACTCTTCACAAATACATTTGTATTGTATAATATTGTAAATAAAAAAGAATAATAACTGTGTGGGTGTCGAAAATTGCTCAACCAGCTTTCTTATGTCTCGCCTACGCGCGTATATTGGATTATACATAGTCATGACTGTCATACAAATAATTGCAGTAGGTCTCGAATATACATTTAGATTGCATATTACTTGGAAATAAATAAGTAAACGTTTCTCTGGTGGCAATCTACCCTTTCGCAAGTGTAAGGAGACACCATTCTATATTTAGCCCTTTATCACAAAAAGGCAATCTGCCTGTGTTTACTGACCACCGTCGCTGGTGGTCTATAATATAGTACTTTATTTACAGTCAATGGCCTACATATTTCTGTGGTACTTCACATGTGTCTAAAATGCAATGTCTGCTTGCATAAAAATGCAATTCTGAAGTCCATTTATACGTACGACATACGCATGTCTCAGTTTCTATCTCTCTCTCTCTCTCTCTCTCTCTCTCTCTCTCCATTCCTGACTCATGTTATTGTAAAACTCTTGGTGGCAACAAACACCAGACACCTGGTAGACATAAGTTTCAAAAACCCCAGACCTCAATACGCCTCGGGCGCCTCCACAATTGTCACACAGCTGGCTATCTATCTAGAGATCTGCCTGATTCCTTCTCTCCAAGACTCACTCACTCCCTCCCTGCTAGCCTCCCTCCTACCAAGCCACCCCCACCCACCCTTTCAGGCTACCGTCTGCTAGAAACACATTCACAATTTGCGTAAATATCGCATCAATTGGGCTATATGTGTTATATTCCTTGTTATATGGGACGCCTACATACGTATACGTCTTTATTCTTGCAGGGACAGTGCTCTAAATACAAGAGTTATGTGATATTTATGGCGTAACACACCATCTCCCCCTTTCATTCCCAGCACCACTCACTCACACCTTGGTTCACGCATAGAAACTCATGATAATGTGCGTAAATATCGCATGAATTGGTCTATATGCGGTATATATTTTGATATATGGCACGTATACATACGTACAAGTCTGTATTATAGCATGACAGTGCTCTATGTACAAGATATAAGTGATATGTATGGCGTAAACCACAACTCTCAGCTCATACATTGGCCGCCAAACCTCCAACACATCTTCATTCCACACCCCGCCTAAAAATTCTCTTATAATTCCCTTATATATTTGCAATTTTTGGTCACTATGAGGCATATTCCTTGTTATATGGGTGGTCCCTACACACGTATACATACTCTAACATATCCTAAAAGGGCTCAAAAAAGGAGATATTACGTGATAATACGCGGTAACCCACCCCCTCCTCCCTCTCCTTCTATCCCCTGGGCACGCGTGAATATTCCGGCAGGGAAATCTCGCCGCTCGATGAACAATCTAGCCGCGCGGTGCCATTCCCCCTCGCTCCAAATTTTTCAACTACGGACCTGTTCGCCACCACCCCCACCAGACATTTTTTTGGGGGGGGTAGTCAAATATATATGGGGCGATGCACGCAAACATTTCCCTACACGATGATGTACTTTTTATCGAAAATGGCAATAGTGTCCCAAAATCATCATAGGTTGCGCACCCGTCTTAAACCCTGTAGAAAACCCCCTGTGCGCCTGCGCGGGAGAGGTTAATAACACAGCTTACTAGCGGTCTGGGCGAAGAGGGAACTGTTGCACTCAGTCATATCAGGGACCTCTCCTCCGCCGACAGGTATGGGTGGACACGGATGCGTCAGGGACGATAGGTTGGGGCTTTCAGTCAAACCGCGGGCATCAGGGTCAAGGGCTTTGGTCCCCTTCCGCAACCTCTTCATAAATGTAAAAGAGTTACTAGTCCCCTTGTATTTCCTTCAGGTTCACGGCTGCTACTTTACGGGGGAAAAAGTCGGTGGCCTTCAGGATGGACAATCTCAATGCAGTTCACTGCATTCAGAAACAAGGGTCAACGAGGTCTCAGAGGTTGCTAGACGTGTCAGAAAAAGATTTTATTTGGGCCTAGCCCTACAAGCTGCACATTCAACTTCATGCATCATATCTCCCCGGTGTAGCAAACCGTCTGGGCAGACGCGCTGTCTCGGAGACAGAGTCACAACAGTAGTTAGGTGGGCACTCAAGCAAACCATTTTCGATCAAATGATTGTAGAGCCTTACCGTCCACAAGTGGATCTTTTTGGCGGTTCAGAGGAGAAATCACAAACTCCCTCGGTAAACCTCACCAACGCCGGACATTAACGCCGGCGGGGGCTGTGCCCGACGCATTGGTGATGGATTGGAACCCAGGTGGGAGTTCGCATTTATCTGTTTTCCGCCACCAGCCGCTTCTTCTAATGTGCCACGTAGTCCAACAAACTACAGGATTATCGAGGCGTAGTCTCGTTAATCGCGACCCGCCCCTGTGGCCGGCGCCAGTTGTGGTACCAGCAATTTGAGAAATGGTGTTGCCTCGTACCCGGTGTCGCTCCCGGTCGGGTATTTCCACTTAGGCAACCCTAAAGGACCTCGCTGACTTTTGCATTGTGGACATTCAGGAGGCCAAGTGGCTAACGCTTGTATGGTAGAAACTTGACAGATAAATTTATTACTCAGTACACACAATCTACCAAGAGGCAATATCAATCCACATTGGACAGTCCTATACTTCTTGGATAGTTAGAGAACAGAACAGACAGTACTTCGGTGGCATTAGTTTTTAATTATTTTTAAACTATTTGTTTGAACAGAAACGTCTATCTGTTCGTGACTCTAAAAAATCACCTTAACAGCTATCAGGTGCCATTCTGGACCTTACAGGTCCGTAACCATACCACAAGCAGAAAGAAACAGGTTTCATGAGAGCATGCTTCAAACTCACGCCCACCTCGCCCGTCAGCTCATGCCTACCTGGTCTCTCTGACAAACGCGTTATCTTTGCTTCATTCCCGTCTGTATCAGAATACGGCAGATTTTTGTGAATTTGCTAGTAAAAAAGGCTGTGTTCCTTATGGCTTTGGCAACTGGTAACACCGGGGTGGCTGAGCTGGCGGCGATAGAGCAACACCCCTAATTGCATAGGTTTGGTAGACTAAATGATTGCATTCATTATTGATCCTTCCCCAGGGTTCATCGCCAAGAATGAACCCAGGGAACATGTTTTTCTCAGAGTTCACGGTGCCGGCGTTGAAACGGGGTAAAGTGCACCATAATTGGTGTCCCTGTACAATCTTTAACACCACAAAAAACCTATATGAGAGATGGCCACATTTTAAAACCAACAAGGTTGCGTTATGGGTATCGAGGACAGGTAAAAGATTTAATGCAACGTAAAATGGCTTTCTCTGCTAGTAGAAGTCAGTTAAAGAGAGTAACTCCCCCGGCATAGTGGGGTAGGGCCCACGATTTACAGCAACATGGTGCAGTGATCTTACGTTTTCTAAAAAAAAAATCTGTTGAAGACCGAGCTACTACTCAAACTATGGGCTTCAAATCATACGTTTTTGACTCGATACCTGTCCTGGTAGCACTAGGACAAAACCATCAATGCCATGTGTTAGCTTTACGGCAAAGGGTCTAGATGGGTCCTCTAAGTCACAATTGTTTAGGTTAAGAAAGGAGGGGTGGGGGGGGGGGGGCGCGTGAAGTCAGTGAAACATAAGACACGCCTAGACCCCGCCGGAGGTATATGTACAGAGTATACGAGCTGTGATACAATGTATAAAGTGTTGTGATTAAAATTTCTCGGGTAGTAAGGACTACGGCAGGTGAGTACTGAGACTACGGGAAATTTTTGTTGGGTTGTACAAGGATGTATAAAGTACAACATTGTTTCTTTCAGTGGGATAAACTGTGGAAGCAATTTAATTTTTTTAGAGTCTTCTCGGTAGTTGCAACTTTGGACGAGTATCATTTTAGTACAAGTACTTCTGCAAAACGTAACAAAAGTTTATTCTATTTTTTGTGTCTAA